>JACXGM010001165.1:11107-58081 GCA_016801145.1 Umbra pygmaea
GCTTTAAGCTACTTCGTCAACTCCATCAGTTAGGCTTTAAGCTACTTCGTCAACTCCATCAGTTAGGCTTTAAGCTACTTCGTCAACTCCATCAGTTAGGCTTTAAGCTACTTCGTCAACTCCATCAGTTAGGCTTTAAGCTACTTCGTCAACTCCATCAGTTAGGCTTTAAGCTACTTCGTCAACTCCATCACAGTTGAAAAGTGCATCACACAAACAGCCTCCCATACTCACCTGAGTTGCTACATTTAACAAAGCTAATCTTCCATTCTTGGATACAGTGAAAGACATGACAGGATGGTCCTCCTGAACTCTGTAAAACACAAGGTAGACGACCAATCACTGATCTGGTTTCTGTGTAGACATCACACAGATAACTGAGTCTATTCACCAATGCTCAGTCTGGAAGGCTGTTAATAAATTATATTAAAAAAACAATTAATTAGGGATGCACTAACCAAAGTGGATAACTCAGCGGTTTGAGTGTTACGGCCAGTAACCAAACGGTTATAAGATCAAATCACAGAGCCGGCAAGTTAGCAATAAATCTGTTCTTGAGCAAAAGCATGAGCATTAATTTTCCAGTAAGTGTATCAGGATAAGTGTATGCTGAATTGCAAATTTTTGAAATAATTTGTTATGGGATTTTGGAATATTCTGTCATTCAAGCCTATTCTATTTTCCCATAGGAACTGCTGAGTACCACTTGTACATCTCGACAGTATGAAGGAAGTTAGTAGTAATAGGGCCCGTGATAAGTACTACAGGGCTCTATGATTTCTGCGTTGCGGAAAACGTGGATGGAATCACAGAATCCAGACATTAACATGGAATTCAACAACATCAATAAATGTCACTATTTTTCTATCATTCGAATATAGATCTGTAATATTAATAATAACATGACAACTCATGTCTTGGAAATATGAAAGTAACTTTGTGGTCCATGCAGCGGGTTTCGAATGAGGCCAGCATGCACCTCTAAGATATTGTGATGTGCTTGATATAAACATTGGGGTTACACTCTATTTTGAGAGTCCCATATTCCATCTGTAGGTGCTCTATAGATAGTTTTTGATATGACGATCTGTTGATAAGTAACTAATTGTGTAGGTTAGGGGTAAGTTTACAATACGGTTTAGGGTAATAGTTAAGGTTACCATTAGGGGAAGGGTTAAAATTAGGGTTAGGGTTAGTAGAATTTTAACAATCTATCATCTAGAGATATAATTTTACTCTCAAAATAGTGTTACCAACAATGGTAATTACGGCATTCTAAATTCCCCAAACGGATAACGCATGGATTTCTCTGTATCACTCACTAATAGAAATGCATGCATTTCTGAGGAAATGTTACTGTCTGTCTACTCGTTTAATTTTTATATACACTCTTCTGTTGCAAAAGGTTTATGCTGTGAGCAAAGTCAATCAATGTCTTGCCTGTTATTAATACTCGCTATATACAACCCCAATTCCGAAAGTTGGGACAGCATTAAAAATGCAAAAAAGATAATTAAGAATAGATTTATTAAATGCAAAAAAATAATAATAATAAATTCATTAAATGCAAAAAAATAATAATAATAAATTCATTAAATGCAAAAAAATAATAATCATAAATTCATTAAATGTAAAAAGAGAGAAGGGCGCTTCCTCGGCGTAGAGTGAAACAGGAAGTGCACATCAAACAACGGGGTAAGGATAGAAAACTGCAAAAGTTGAAGTAAAAATAAATGTTTTTACGTGTGGACTTTGTTTTAACAAAAACAAATCCAAGACATTTCATAATACAACCAAAAACAGATGTTATCGTATCCAATGCTTAGCTAATTGTAATACTGAATATGTTGTCTATAGGCTAGATTGTTTTTATTTAGGATGCACAAAAAAAAAACAGTTAAATGATAGACTAACAAATCATAAATACACCATCAGAACGTCCAATGGAAATGATCTGATGGCCACTCACTGCCGTAAAACAGGGCACAGCAACCCGGATTCTCTCAAAATATTGGCCAGAGGTAATACCCATTAGCAAGCGAGAGGGTGATAGTCTTAAACGTTTCGGATTACATACACTTAAGGATACTGTACCGCCTGGGCTAAATGAGAAGCTAGATTTTACTAATTTTTGGTAAACTTTATTGTTGAGTTTTACGTTGTGACTGTTTCTTGTGAATATACAACATGCATATCCTTTACCAACTTTTGCCGTGCATATGTGAACCTTCTATTAGTGTGTGTGTGTGTGTGTGTAGTTAGTTCAAGTGTGTGTGTTGGGTTTTACTACTTGACTATTTCTTGTGAATATATGATATTGCATACCCTTTAGCAACTTTGACTTAAAAGTACCTTGCTATTAGTCTGTGTGGTAAGTCAATTTGCCCATCACTCTCAGCAATACCACTCCATATTTGTATATAACCACTATGTTGCTCTCAGGTTTGTTGTTTATATTTTTTATCTGGCACCAAATTTGTTTTAAATTTATTTTTATTTTACATGTACATTTTTTTCCTTGATATTATTGCTTGAGTGGGTTACTTATTCTATTTTAATTCACTTGTTGATCATGTGTATTGTTGCACCCTAACAAAGGCTTGTGAGCTGAAACGCGCAGGTGTGGGTTTAACTTTTTCTATGCTACTTTAATAAAGCTTTTTCATAGTTATGAGAGAGAGTGCCATGGACCTTTTAAAAGTTATTTCTACTTGACCTTTTACAGTGTTCTCACCTTGTACCTATACTGAAAACAAATTATTAGTACATTGTGGTGTTTTACTTTGTGAATTTAATTTATATAATATACACTTATTTCAAATCTGATTACTGCAACACACTCCACAAAAGCTGGGACACTTGACTGTTTACCACTGTGGAACATCACCTTTTCTTTTAATAACATTTATTAAGCATTTAGGCACTAAAGACACAAGTTGGTTAAGTTTAGCAAAGGTTTCCCCACTATGCATGTCCTCAGCTGTGCAACTACAGCGTTGCCTTATTTTACACTTCATAATGCACCACAAATTCTCAATAACGGACAGGTCAGGACTGCAGGCCGGCCATGCTAGCACCCGCACTCTCCGTTTATGCACCCATGTGCTTGTAATCCGGGCTTGTAAACATGTGGTTCAAAATACGTACATATCTTTCTGCATTAATGGTTCCCTCACAGACGTGCAAGTTTCTCATGCCATGGGCACAGTAATCTCTGAAACACAGAAGTAAATCTCGTGTCTGACACAACTCCATACCATGACAGACGCTGGCTTTTGGACCAGATGTTGAAAACAGCTTTTCGTCGTTCGCCCGTAGAACACAACAGCTGTTTTGTTAAAAAAAAACTTTGAAACGTTGACTCGTCAGACCACAAAACATGGTTCCACTGTGATACTGTCCATCTCAGATGAGACTGAGCCCAGAGAAGTCAGCTGCACTTCTGGACCGTGTTGATGTATGGCTTCTGCGTTGCATAGTAAAGCCTGTGGATGCATCAGTGAATGGTGTTGACTGATAAAAGTTTCCCAAAGTATTCCCAACATGGCATGGGTAACTTGCACATCTGTGAGGGTACCATTAATGCAGAAACATATGTGCACATTTTGGAGCAACATACACATAGGTCCAGAAATAATTGGACACTGACACAAGTTTAGTTATTTTGGCTGTTTACAAAAATATACCGGTATTCAAGTTGCAGTCTCTCAGCTTTAATTTAAGGGTATTCACATCCAAATTGGAGTATGGGTTTAGGAATTACAGCTGTTTAATATGTAGCCCACTCTTTTTGATGGGACCAAAAGTAATTGGACAATTGACTTAAAAGCTGTTTCCTGGACAGGTGTGGGCTATTCCTTTGTTATTTTCTCATCAATTAAGCAAGTTAAAGGTCTGTCGTTGATTCCAGGTGGGCATTTGCATTTAAAAGCTGTTGCTAAGAACCAACAACATGTGGTCAAAGGAGCTCTCAATGCAAGTGAAACAGGCCATCCTTAGGATGCAAAAAAAACAAAAACCCATCATAGAGATAGCAGGAACATTAGGAGTGGCCAAATGAACAGTTTGATACATTCTGAATAAAAAATAATGCACTGGTGAGCTCTGCAACACAAAAAGGGCTAAACGTCTACAGAAGACAACAATGGCGGATGATTGTAAGATCCTTTCCGTGGTAAAGAAAAAAAACCTTCACAACACCCAGTCAAGTGAAGAACACACTGCAGTGTTTGCCAGCCAACATCTACAAAATCCAGCTCAGTTCTGGAACAGCATTCTTTGAACAGATGAAACTAAGATTAACCTGTACCTGTCTGAGGGGAAGAAAAATGTATGAAGGCTTGGAACGTCTCATTAACCGAAGCATACGACATCCTCTTTAAAATACGGTGGAGGCTGTGAGATGGAAGGGGCAAGCATGGCTTCCAATGGCACAGGGTAAATAGCGCTTATTGGTGAAGAGACAGAAGCAGCCAGATTAATTTTGAGGTGTATAGGTATATATTGTCTGTGCAAATTCAGCGAAGTTGATTGGATGGCACTTCACTTCACAGATGGACAATAACCCAAAACCCAGGAGTTTTTAAGGCAAAGAAGAATATTCTGCAATGACCAAGTCAATCACCTGAGCTCAACCCAATCGTGCATGCATTTCACTTGCTGAAGACAACTTAAGACAGCTGCAGTAAAGGCCTGGCAAATCATCACAAAGGAGGAACCCCAGCGTTTGGTGATGTCCATGTGTTCTAGACTTCTTGGTTGTTTTACTTAAACTCCATTGTGGTAGCATACAGTGACAAAATTACTTAAAAAAATAGATTTTGTCAGTGTCAAAATATTTCCGGACCTGGTTGTATGTTGCCATCCAGATGTCGTCTTTTCCTAGGACTTGCCTGCGTTTTCCAGCAGGGCAATGCCAAACCATATTCAGTCCGGATTACAAGCATATGGTTGTGTAAACAGAGTGAGAGTACGAGCATGGCCTTCCTGCAGTCCTGACCTGTCTCCGATTGAGAATGTGTGGTGCATTATGAAGTGCAAAATAAGGTAAACGTACAGCTGAGGACATAAATAATGGATGAATTCCACTTGCTAAGCTTAACCAACTGGTGTCTTCAGGGCCCAAAGCTAAATAAGTGTTATTAAAAGAAAAGGTGATGTTACACTGTGGTAAACAGTCAAATGTCCCAACTTTTTTGCAGTGTGTTCCAGTCATTAGATTTGAAATTAATGTATGGTATATAAAAAAAATTAAATGTTAAACATCACATAATGTGTTAATAATGTGTTTTCAAAATAGTACCAGGTGAACTGAATTTTTTAATTATACAGTTTTTTTGCATTTTCCATACGGTCCAAGCGTTTTTGGTATTGGGGTTGTTAATAGAAAATGTACATGACAAATACCTATGACCAAACTGCCTTAACGTGTCAGGAAATAAATGTAGAAATCTACATTTAGTTAATGTACTGATTCTAAGTTTGGAGTTTACATTTTGATATGGCACAGCAGGAATCAGGAGCACTAACATGTTTCTGTCTGTTAAGTCCTCAAAGTTGTAACCGCGGATCCGTTGGTGCGTGTCTGAAGCCAGCACCGTCCTGCCGTCCCCCAGGCACCAGAGACACTGCACACGAACTCCTTCCCACGAGTCCAACAAGTTTCCATCCAGGTCCTGCCATTAACACATTAAATAAATATGTACAAATCATTATTCAAATCAAAACAATTCATTACTTGTGCCAGAGTTTGATGTAGTGGTCTACGATCCCTACTCTGGAGTAGGCATGTCCCCTGTGTCTCACCCTACATATCTGTCTTCCTAGCCTTCCTACCATCCCGTCAATACAAAATTATAAAAAATAACCTTTATAAAACAACAACCTATTACTGACCAGTCTAAGGAATCGCACCAGAAACGCACACAGAGACACACCAACAGTTTGTGACACACCAAATCCCAACCGTCTGTGTTCTGGAGGTCATCAGATTCCAGTCTTGTCAGATTATCAATTAGACACGAAGCTGCATATATTTAAAAAGTAGCTTTTCCATCAACTGTTTAGCACATGTCCCCCCCGAAGCAGATTCATTCTTGCTCCGCCCATCCTCCTCAGAAATCACCCAGCCCTGGGTGACCAAAGGCAATGATAAAACACCAAACTGGTAGAGTACACCAACACCTGGGTGCTGCGACATCAATACTCACACACTGGTAGAACTGCCCCCTCTGACCTCCGGTGACGAAGCGCTTGCCGTCAGGGTTCCAGGCCACACTCGTCAGGCTGTCTTCGTGGGACTGGCTCATCTTGGTCCGCAACTCTCCCGTCTGCTCGCCAGGGACACAGAGACACTGAACTCAGTTCAGCCCCGCTCAAACACACTGTCCAATGTGTTTACGCAATTCTTTCTGTTTATGTAATTGAAATCAATGAATCATTAAATCTTCGTGCTGGATGGCTGTAGTGTAGAAGTACAGCTGCACTTTACGGCTGCATCGGGGCGTTGCGTCGCTGTGCGTGTTGCCGTACCTGAATGTTCCATAGCCAGAGTTCGGAGCAGTCATCCGGTCCACAGGCGATCAGGAAGGCGTCGTCAGGGCTCCAGGCTAGGTAGGACACCCCATAGGCATGGCCTTCTAGGGTCCGGAGCAGCTTGAGCTGGTGGCTCTCCTACACACCACACAGAGGGCAGGGTCTGGGTCAAATACAGCACCGGTGGGATGACAGCAGATGGTGGCTTTCCAGGCTATTCACTTCCGGACTATACTGTAATGATGAGCACGGTAAACGCTCAGGGTGCCACTTACAGGATCCACCTGCCAGACGATGACCGTGGTGTCTTTGGAGCCAGTGGCCAGCTTGGTGCCGTCGTTGGAGAACTTACAGAACCACACCTCGTTACAGTGCTCGGTCAGGATCTGCTGCGTGTAGCAGGGAAACTGCTTCCTGTGGGAGGGGCCGACCGAGGTTAACGGTTCACAGAGGATGTGAGAGAAAAGGGAGGAATGAAACCCGGGGCAGGACAGCAGCTTCAACTTAGGTATACTGATCTCATTGTGCCCAAGGATATTTAGAAATGGTTTTCAATACCCTAAATAGTATTTGCTTGATGTTTATCAATGCATGGGACTATTTCTAATTGCTCAAAGTAAAACCCTTTAGGCTAAGAAACAAAGCAAGCTATTTTAAGAGGTAAAACCAACTGTAAATTCATGATACATCATAGTGTTTGCTTCCTGCTGTGACTGAGAATTTAAAAAGCTGTGAACGATTGTCTGTAACTTCTTTCTTCTGTCTGCCTTCTGCCAGTGCACACCCACACATGTACAGCTACACTACTTTTTTTGCAGGTTCTTGCGTGTTCATATGTAATATTGCAAACCCCAGAATGTGTGATGGACAAGATGGTGATAAGAACATGTTAATACAGCCCAACACGACCCCAGAGGAATCTGTTCCCTGGGCAGTACTGGCCCCACTACATTTACACATGGCAAAAACCCATGATATGGCTGCACAAATGATTTAAGGGTGTCAAAATGTATGTTATTCATAGTATTAAAGATTCAAAGTGCTCACACTCATAACCACTCAGAGTTGAATTGAGACTACAGAGGTGGTATTCTAGAAATGCGTCATTTTAAACGTGGGTTTTAATTTAATATTTTTTTGGGGGGTCCATGTAGCGTAACAGGCTAAGTTACTGCATTGCAAGATAGTCATGGTAGTCACGAGTTTGAGCCCAACTAGGGGTTCTCTGACTTTCCCTGGGCCTCCTGCACGAGGCAGCGCAAATTGGCAAAGTCCTGCCCGGGATTTGGGTTATGTAAATCAGATTATCTATGCTGCCACGTCGCTCTCCAGCGAGTCCTAGTGTCCAGATCGAGTGCCTGTGGGTTCAAGCGAGGAAGTATAGTCGGTGAACGTAATCATTCTGTCCATGATCCGACTAAAGGCTTCCATGTTTGACTCGCAGTGCAAAAAGAATAGGCGGCTGGGCGACATGTGGTTGGATGAACCACGTGCGCGCCCCTCGCCCTCCCACAGATCTGTACAAGGAGTTTCGGAGCTGCCGACAAGGCAGGATTAGTGTGAATTGGGAGGGGCGGATCACAAAGAAACACAAACGTTTTCCAGAATATTCCACACACATTATGCCAATTACCGTAGTAGTATTGTAAAAAGCACAAAAAAAGTATTACAATCGTATTTGTCAAATTCAGGATGGGGGCGTCTAACATAGTGCATGTGATGTACTGACGTTTGTACGACTGTTAGCCCCTTCCCTAACATACTAATCAGGGAAGACCATGCTTTGGTTCATATCTGTGTAAATTCTTGCCACCATATTTACTGATGTACAGTAGGCATGGTATCAAGCAAAGTATTTCTTTCTCAGGTGTGTTTGGCAGAAAATGTCACCCTGAGTGTGTTGCTGACCGGCTGCAGACGTGATCAAGGAGCAGAGACACGGAGTCCAGGCTGCTGTCCAGCTTGGTGTTGTGGTACAGACAGCGATCCCTCTGTAGCTCCACGGCCTGTCTCAGCAGGGTCTGCAGCCGACGAGGCGGCAGCATCACCGACGGGGGCAGGTACGCTGGACATGGTTGGAGAGAAGAACCAGACACGAGTCAAACTCCAGTTCCTGGATGAAGGTGTTGTGAGGCAGCGCTAGGTAGCATGTTTTCTGTGTTTCTATTAATTTGCGTTTGCCAACGCATGTATGGCTGTGTAAGTATAAGCAGAAGTGCTACTAAAGCCAGAGGTAAAGAATTTAGAGAAGACAATGGAACCACAAAATCAATACTAAGCTTTTACAGAGTTTCTATCCTTTCTAACATGTCTGTGGGCAGTATTGATGTACTCATATTGAAATCAGGTATCATAATAAAAAGGCGTCAGCAATGACGAAATTGACAGAATAGTCAGAAATGTGCAGACGCCCTCTGTCGGCAAGCCTGCGGTCAGTGTCCTCACTCTGTAGCTTGTCCAGGAGTCTGCAGCGGGAGTTTGTGCCTTTGCCCTCCCACTCTGCCTTGGCCCGCAGGTCCTCCGCGTGGCTACACATCAGGTACCTGCACAGCACAAAACTAGTCAGAACACGGGTAAGATCACAACCCCCGATGACTAAACACATGTGCAGGTCAGGGCGTACCCGCTGAGGACGTGGATGCGGTCTGTGTTGTACTTGAGCGGCGTGAGCTCCCCCCTCAGAACCTGCAGAGCTTCCAGAACCCTCCCGTCCTCGAGGTACTCCAGATACTTCTGCTGCAGGAGCAGGAACTTCATACGCTGCAGAGGGACGGGGAGGCGAGAGGAGAAGAGATGGGTGAACACAAAATGAAAGAGATGGGGAAAAGAAGACAGACAAAAACAGGTGGAGAGATAGATAATGTTGAATGACGTGAGGGATGAGCACACAAGACTGTTACCAGTCTAGGTGTTGTAATCACTGCTGACATTAATGATAAAGGGAGGTTTTTGTTGTGCATGCAGTGTTTCTGCCCAAGCCTGACCAATGAGTTGACACACTATTACATCGACAGACACGTGCCAGGAGGACCAATATGCTTTGACCTTTTCAAATTTAACTCAGGCTGGCATATCAATCATCATCAAATGCCGGGCGTATAGTAACAGCCATTGCAGAGTGCCATATCGTGGATTTTTCTGGGCGTGAAATGACTATTAGCGACAACATAAAACACCACTTCGCTTAGAAATTGCTTTTATTTTTCCACACAAACCGCTTTATGCATTTATTATGACAAGATTTTGACATTAAATGTCTCCTTGAGGCTATCGATGTTCATCCACACCCCATGTCGCGATTGGTTAACCGTATTATTGTAAATAGAATTGGGAACATGGGAAAAGATTTTCAGGGAAATGTTTTCACTTCAGAAAAAGTGCCAAAACATTTCTACTCAATTCATATGAATCCAAATCATTCGAATCCCCAAAAACTGAAATGGGACAAAAAAAATAAGTAAATCTTGTGTAATTTGATTAGTATCAACACTAATTCTGTGTCCTTATGCTACTTGATAGACTATCCTGTCTACCTTAAAGAGCAAAAAAAAGGAAACACAGAACACTTCATATAATACTCAAACTTTTTTTTAAATTGTGCAGCTTAGCAGGTAGAGTGTGGTTATGGTAACACCATGGTTGTTTTATTGCCAAAAAGGGGAAATAAATGTAAATATATATGTAAATGTTACACCTATGGTGATGCTATAGTGTCTCAAGAGGGGGAAAAAAAATCATTGCTTGATTATTTGTATTCTACTTTCTCAATCAACATATTTTTTAGATTTGCACCAATATTTACTTTGTAGCCTAGGAGCTAATTGAACTGCCATTTTGAGATCTAGCACACCCGGTCTGCTGTTAAGCTAGTCTAATTAGCATAATTTAGCCTAGTTGCAATACACCGTGTTCCTTAGATGCCATCTGAAGGTGCTGTACATATGGGAGAGGCAACTACCCTTATAATCTCAGAGGAACAGTTGGACGACAAATTTGAGCTCCACCTCAGAGCTCCATGAGTGTGTGTACAGATATAATACACCAGGGCTATTCAACTCAAGTTCTGGTGTGCCAAAACACTTCTGGTTTTCATCCTGCTAACCAGAGACTAATTTAGACCTGGGGAACTAATTGAGGACAATTTACTCACAGGTAAACACAAAAACTGTAATACGAATTATATCAAATTAAAATGTGAAGGTGCTATTTGTAGAATTTCAGTCGTAAAAACAGGACTAGTTTCTCTTTCAAGTGACCAGTTTACAAACGGAAAACTTAATTTTCAGAAAAAAATAATATAATGATTCCCTATTGGATAATGATTCCCTACACTATACAGTGCTTTGTTACAGCCTAAAATAAATAAATTATATTAAAGATGGACAGCTACCTGCCCATTCACAAATACTATAGAAGCACATCGTCATGTCCTCACAGAAATGCCTGTTCAAAAAGCAAAATCTCCCCTGCGTAGTGTAGAAAACCATTCTCCCATCTAAACGGCTTTTTTTCGATTTCAAAAAGATCATGAATAACATGTTATACAGCTTTTAGAAGTTGGTCGCTGGGAGAGTTCTATTGTTATGTTTTTTTACTGAGTGAAATTCAACACATTGCACCTTTAAAAGCATCAGCATAGCACCCTGTATTGCCCTGCTGGTTTGCTTCTAAAGCTAAGCAGGGTTGGGCCTGGTCAGTCTCTGGATGGGAGACCAATGCTGCTGGTAGTGGTGTTGGAGGGCCAGTAGGGAGCACTCTTCCCTCTGGTCTAAAGATAATTCCCAATTCCCCAGGGCAGTGATGGGGACATCTGCTCTGCATAGGGTGCCATGTTATTATTATTATTATTATTAACTTGGACTTATTTAGCGCCTTTTAAGGTACCCAGGGTCGCTTAAAAATAGGGGGGAGGTTTAGGGGTCTAAAGACTTAAACCTGTGCATGTTAAATGGGTGTCCTGACTCTCTGTGGTCACTAAAGATCCCATGGCACTATTTGTAAGAGTAGGGGTGTCAACACCAATGTCCAATCTGGCTCTCATACCACCATGGCAACCTAATCATCTCCAGCTTTCATTTGGCTCATTCACCCCCCCTTCTCCCCAGGTTGTTGCTGGAAATGAGAAAATGTTCTGAGTCAACTTGCCTTGTAAAATAAAGGTAAACTAACTGATCATTTGAAACTGTCAACAGGAAATTTATGAGCAATAACAATCCAACATACTTACTAACTAAACACTACATTTTCTTTTCAAAATTGTTGGAGAGGAAAAATGGCATGCAAACATCCCATAGGCAATCTAACAAACAAATACGTGATTTTATACTCCCACTTATGAGTAGGGCTGGGCGATATCGAGTTTTGGTGGTATATTCGAGTTTGCCTTTGAGCACGTTATAAAAAAGGCCTATATCGGGCTAGTCGAATATTTTGTTTTTCTGCACCCATATTTGTTTCTGCGTGCGTACACCTAAAAAAAACAGCCCTGCGTCACGCTTTCTGTAGAGCTCCTTTCTGTACAGCGGTCCTTGGTCAGGGTTAAATGCATGTAAAAGTAACACATATCCACTAATCAGTCCAGCAGCCTTGTCCATCTACATTAAAATAGCTTAAAGAGGCAGTCAATCTTATGAAGGTTAACATTGAAGCGTAAAAATAATATACTTTCGATAAATTCTCTCTTTTTAGATGAAATGCTTAACATAAGACTTTCCTGTGCATGCATAACTGCAGTTAAACTATTATTGCCAAAGGTAGCCTACTTGCACAATGATACTTTTCCAGCACTTGAGACACGATCACACAGTAGAAAGAGAGAAGTGTGGAAGATAATTTGAAAGGCTGGTGGCTCCAGCAGAGACGTTCAGCAAACTGCTGCAGTAACATCATTTCTTCCTGATCGTTTTTAAATAAACACAGAGCAGCAAAATCAGAGCAAATCTTAAATGTAAAGACGTAAATGTAGGCACAAATGATATGGGAGCATGACATACATGTTCAAATACATTTCACCCGTCGTTTTTATTAGATCCCTTGTATTGCTTTTTTTCAACCTGGTGGATACATTTCTGCAGAGCGTGTCGTTAGTGAACAGGCTACTTTTTTCTAATCTGCAAATAATCATTTGACCAAAGAATTAAGAAAATCATTATTCTAAAAGCGATTCTATTTTAAACTTTCACAAAAAAAGAAGCATTAAAAAAAAGCAGTTAATTTGCCATCACCAGTAGCCTAGGTTCTCTAGCAGTGGTTCTCAACCTGCAATTTTGGACAGCTGAACTTGGGCCCACAAGCCTGTCTATAATATATAATTATTTCATATAGTTTTTTATTCATGTGACCCAATGTTAGTCACTGTCATGGCAATATGCCAAACAGATTGAGAACCTCTGCATACTAAATAGAGCTGACATAATTGTCATATTTACTCACCACATGAGCATTATTCTTTTACTAAAATACATCAATGAATATTAAATTGACAGAGATTGGTAAATGTTCCAAAACAATGTATGTGTCTTGCACACCTCTTTGACAAAGAACGTGCAATTCTTCACTTGTTAATTTCAATAAAGAAAATCCCCTTTTTTCTTTACATGTGTACACATTTTCCAAGCATTTAAAATAACTAAATATTGAGACAGAATATATCAAGATATTCATTTAGGGCTGTATCGCCAGGCCCTACTTATGAGTATATTGGTTATAAACATAACACTCAGTCAGTCCAAGGAATTCCAGAACATTCTGAAATTCCACAGAACAGACCCAGCTCACAAAGGGGAAACATTCTAATATAGAATAAAAACCCAGGTTCGGGACAGAACCATTCTGGAACCTGTGGTCCGCTTTTGAATGTTTGGCTGACTGTCACTCAGGTCAGGTTTAGACTTACCACAATAGCGTTGGGAGAATGCATCAGTGCTCTCAGCTCGTTGAGATCATTCTCAGCCTGGACCGAAACAAAGAGACAGGGAGGGGACAAAGTGTTGGCTCAGCGCTTTCTCACCACAAAAATGACAAATCAAACAGTTGACCATTGCAAGGCACCAACACAAAATTTTTCAGTTGCTGAAGGTCTATTACTGTAATCATTATGGTGCAAAGCCTTTAGTTGCTACAGATCAGAAAGTGCCACCTAATGTCTGTATTTATTAGATAATTTAAAATGTGAATTACATTTTTACAAGACTTGGACCATGGCTCTTGGAAAGGGAGTCTTTTGTGGGACAGTAAAAGAGAACGTTCAGATAACTGAACTCATTCTGATTTAATTGTACATTTTGCAATGCAAACAAAAAACAAACACCAGGAATGTTCATTTGTTT
This sequence comes from Umbra pygmaea, assembly GCA_016801145.1. Lineage (NCBI taxonomy): Eukaryota > Metazoa > Chordata > Actinopteri > Esociformes > Umbridae > Umbra > Umbra pygmaea. Next base: position 24,970 of record JACXGM010001165.1, read on the forward strand.
CAATCTTTAGCTGATCAATGCTTATTAAATAGCACTGTGTACTACACATTTAAGCCTATCAGTTGATGTTGTACATGTGAGACTTGCAAATCATGTAGTTGCATGCATGCTATACCTAACATTTCAATGTGCACAAGTACACTTGGGAGTATTTTCCTCAAATATGAGTTGTGACCTGATGCAAGGTCACCTGATTCAAAAATGCAGTCAAGACAATATGCAAAAACGTGTGCTTGGTTGATAAGAGATAGTATGTTAAGAGAATAAAATTTGGTAGGCCATAAATACGGTGGTATTTATTAGAGCGGATTTGGTATTTGTGCCACAAATGTGGCTATTTAACTCTAAGTTACAAATACCCTCAGAATGAATGTATTTTTGGTTTTCCCCCAGAACCCCACAACTGACTTTACTTAAGCAGTGAAACAAACCAGTAAAAATAATTATATTTTCCCTGAACTTCCCAATAGCATGGTGTTTTTTAAACTAAACTGTACTTCGTTAAGATTTAAATATGATTTCATTTTTTTCAGTTTTTTTTAATATTGCTGTTGTTCACTTTGTTTTTATCAACCCTAAATGTTATCTGGGACCCACCTTGTCCCATTCCCCCTCCATAACGTGGTTGCGGAACTTGGTGGCTGAGGTGTGCTCCAGTCTACAGCCTGACTCCTGCATCAGTAGGTCCACTGTTTGACTGCAGAGGATAGAAAGATTGGGAAAACAACACATCAGTGTTAACAGCAAATAAAAACTAAACAAATATGCATTGAGTAAACTGTAAACCCAAAACCAGACTGACTACAAAGAGACATTTTAAACGCTATTTACTTAAATTTTTATAGCAATCTTAAGCAAGAAAGGCAATTGATGCTATACCAGTCAGACAAAAGAGATGGGGGGGGTCAAACATAAAATCTTCCACACCTTATCTAGAAATAGTGATGGGGACAGGTTAAGGATAAAACGTATGGTTACAAAGAGAATCTTTTTTATGGCATATAATATAACAGTTGTGCAATTATTTTTTTGCGCTAGTTGGCTGTACCTGCACAAAACCTCAGTATTTTTCCATCATAGCTTGTTCGCCATCTTCCTCTCCATCTAGGGAGCCAATATGTATTCAGCACTATTATTTCCATGACTGATCAAAACTTGGTCTGATGTTGCTCCCTTGTCCCTCTGCAGCAGACAATATAATCAGAACAGCAAAACAACATATCCACACCTAAGTATTGAGATAATATTGGTTATATTTCCATAATAATGGTTCCAGGTATTTCCCATCTATATGCAGCAATAGTTATGATTGACTATACCTGTCAACAGTAAGACTCCATTGTAAATCTCGAAGTGTACTGAAAAGGTATCTGTGGCAAAATGAAGTGGGAGGGGGGGGGGGGCTTTACTGACACCACGGCATGATGACATCATCATCAGGTATTAAAGAAGAGTGGCGCAGCAATGTTTGGAGTGTCACCCTGCTGAGTTCCACACAGTTCTCACTTGCCATTCCACATTTGAAATGTAGGGGCGTCGGTGCCATAGCAGACAATACATGTATAAATCCCAATATAAACATACCTAACAGGCTGTCGTAAATGGCTTCGTCTAATGTCAGCTTCACTGGCACTATGAGCGGCGAGCAGAAGCAACCTGTCTCTATCCAACACTCCATTAACAGTCCATTACGGTGACATGAGGCGATTTAGCCAAGAAGAGCTCAAAATACAGTAGTCCTGCGGAGTCCCGATGGGTTCAGCAAGCGTACTCTATTATTAGATTGAAGCAACGTTTCTAATCTAAAACAGCTGGTTAGACACGCATTCCAGGGCCAACACTAAAACCATAACCAAGTGTGGAAACTTGAGAAACACCACTGCGACCAATAAGGACTGAACGAGTTAACTGATCTACCTACAACATGGGGAAATGGCGATTTTCTGCGTCCTCATTTAAACTAATGGCATTTTAACAAGACTGCTATTGGCAATCAAATAAGCATGACAATACCGTGAAAATAACAAACAGCAAGTAAGATAACCTTAACATATGATAGAGAGCTCAGGCTTGTATTCCAAGACGACCACCAATCCAAAGGTGCCAAGAGTGGATAGAAAATCACCCATATGCTTTTTCTGTTTGTGTCAAGCAAACACCTTTATCGACTTTCTTTGTAAACACTCCATGTCAGTGTTACAACACTGAAAACCTCAGGGACATAAAAAAAGAAATAGAGAACGAAAAAAACGTGACGCTGTCAAACAGTACTGTATTGTTGTTTTTCCATACGCAGTTTTGCGCAACCCCTTAAAGGGCATCTGATTTCAGAAAACTATTCAACACGATGACACAGTATACCTGATATAATTGTTACGTCTAATCTAATAGCCTCTCAAAATGAGACTTCATGATCCCTTATAGCCACAAGTCATTTATGGATTTTGCAGCATCTTTCGATGGATTACAAGGTGATGTAATGCGATTTCCATCCATGTAAAAAAAGATACAACTCACAACACGCACACAAGCTGAACTACTCCCTGAAGTTACTGAGTTCAGGGTACCCAACCAAATTGTGAACTGTCTCTGGTTTATATTCTATATACATGTCAGAAATATTCTCATAACGAAGGCTAGTCGTGCTATTTAGCTACCCTCTGTATTGTGCAAGATGGACCCCTTCTTCCACTAGCTACTGTAGCTTGCTCACTACCCCCTCCCCCATGTTTGCAAACGGAGAATTCTGTTTTCGTTAACTGCCACCAACAAGTTTTTTGAAAACAAGCACAAATAAATGATATTTCATGTGCTTGGTTGTTTTAGGAGCTTTTCCATCGAATGACACGTCGTATAAACTTACTTTAGCCCTAACCCGTGAAGATGTTGTCCTATTAATCGGATGACATCTTCCTCGGCCTGTGAAAGACGTTTCTTCTTTTTCATGGAGCCGACCTCCAAGCCCGAACCCGAGGCTGTGGAGGCGGCGGATGTCCCGGAGCCAGGTCCAGCTCCGTTATTGGTACCGACACTATTACCAATGTTTGTGCTGGCCAAAAGCCCATTGGAGTGCGTTCCGCCAGCCGAGGATGACTCCCCGTTTTGTGCGCTGTTCAGGCAAGAAAGCTCCGAATCCTGTCCCTGTCCTGCCCCGTTTGACTGCATGTTATTGCCGCTGAGATTGTTGACGAGAGTTCGGTTAAAGTGAATAGCAGAGGTGGTTTGGTGATGGGAAGTAGTATCAAGTCCAAAAGCAACTCCTGAAAGGCCTGTCGCAAGTGCTAAAGCCCCGGTCTCTCCTGCTCCCTCCGCCGCCGAGGCTCGGTGTTTCTTCCGCGGGGGCGGTGACGCTCCGCCGGTGTCCGAGTCGGAGGAGGAGGAAGCGGAGGCCAGAGTTTCCTCACCGAGAGCGGCCGTGGTTAGAAGCCGGCGAAGCCCCGGGTGGGAAAGGAGGTTCTAGCTCCCAGGATTCAGACCTCGTTACCCGGCTGAGAACGCACGGACTCTGTCGTTGTCTCGTCAGTCGCTCCGTTTTTGTTGTTGTTTCTCTCAAAACAGCTGCAACCCCCTAATGGAGTCCAGACACACTGACGTAACCGGAAATTCCTATACTACCCTGCTTCCGGGTAAAAACATTTAAAATGCATAGATGGCGCAAAAGAACACATTTTGCATATTGATTACGGGGTTTATGGTGAAAATAAATAATGTAAAATTAAATGCATAGAGACATTTTTTTGAAACATTCATTTAATAAGTTGTTGATATATGTTTAAATATATGTCTTTTTCTAATTACAATAGCCATAATGGTTCTTTCTGTTCTCAATGTCTCACTGCAAAACTTACATCTTACCTTGCACACTCATTAATTGCATCCAAACTAGTATGAGGATCTGTGTGAGCCACTTCTGCTCTGCCAGATGCTGCAAAACTTCCAGTCGGTGCTTGCATCTACAACTAGACAATGGTGTTTGTCTATGGAGCAGCAAAGGGAACTTTCCCTACCTTCAGGCAATTATCAAACCCCATTAAGAAACGGCAAAAAAGAACACAGCCAAAGCTCTTCTTTATACTTTGCTGATCTATTTCATTGAGTAATCTGCATTTATTATTACTGGGTTGTCCCACCTAACCTAGAAGAAAGCAACAATGCTCAGACAGAGCCACAGATTATGCCATTTACATTGCATCTGGACAAAAGTAATGCTTATGTGAGGATGCTATTTACTGACAACAGCTCAGCCTTCTACACCACAATGCCCTCCCTTCTCATCACAAAGCTTCACAAGATTTGGGAAGTCCCTACTGAACACCAAAATGATCAGGTAAAGGTTGTTCGTATCTTACTGGTGACCATGATTTATATTCTCTCTACTCTTTCTATTTGTTTTATAGGTCAATGTTAAGATATGAACACCCTTTACCTGATCATTTAGGTACTTTTCCTCAGTACTTTTACCACCTCTGCCATTTTCAACAGGGTCCTGGACCATCTGACTGACTGCCCTCAGGTGGCGAAGGTGGTAACATCACCTCATCCACAACGATTTTCAATAAGGGGGCCCACAATTGTGCCTCCTCAACCACCCCTTTACTCCATGTGCACCCATGAAAGCATAGCCACACACAGCTCCATATCAATCATCTAGTTTACTGATGACGCGAAGAGGTGACCTGCAGAGAGGAGGTTAGCATGCTGTTAGCAAAGTCAAAGAACTAATTGTGGACATCAGGTTGAATATGGATGAGCACACCGCCATCCTCATCAATAGACAGGGTCAGAGACTTTGCGTTTCTTGGTGTTCAGAGAAAAGCTGAATGGGTCACTCCATGTTCCAGAGGGTTCTCAATGTTCTACCATGGTTCCATTGAGATTATACAGACAGGCTGCATCACAGCCTGGTTCTGCAACTCAAACAGCCCACAGCACGGCTCTGCAGAGTGTCGTACATTCAGCTGAACATGTCATTTGGGACTTACTGCTTCTCCTCTGCATCACCTACAATACCAGGGGTCATGAAGCCAGTGAAAATCATGAAAGATATCAGCCACCTGAGCCATGGACTATTCCAAACACTCAGTTCCACAAGACGCAGCCAGGACAGGAGCATCCTGGCCAGTATGGCTAGATTGGGCAACAGCCTTTATCCAAAGATCATCAAGATGCTAAACAAAACACATCTGTCTGCTGTTGAGGAAAGAAATTCTATTTGAACATCTTAAATACAGTTTACACAGTTTAGAATGGTGTAACTAGATGAGAGTGTTATGCACCTAAGATTCTGTGGCCTGTTAGGTTATTTGAGTGGAGACGGGGGCTTTTCCTCTCTCTGGAAGAATCTTACCGGATGGCCTTGGCTAGTTGTTGTTCCCAAATTCACTCAGTAACAATCTGTGTGCCCTGTCCTGTTAGTAACCTGTCCTGTTAGTCTGAATAGCATCAAACATGTATTAGATCTGTGATGGTATTACAGTCTTATATATAATAGATAATAGAGTTATAAGCCATAAGTTATAAGCTTATTCTGATGTATATAAGAGAACAGCCATTGATGGCCTCTCTGTCACAGTGAACTGTTTCACAGTGACCCAGCTGCCCCTCCCTCTGAGGGAAAAAGCCCATGGTCATCTCTACAATAACAAGATCCACACAAAGGGTTCTTGAGTCATTGTGTGGCCTTGAATCTCTCCCTCCTAGAGAGATAGGAAAAGTACCTGTCTCCACTCAGATAAGCTAACAGGCCTCGGAATCTTAGGTGCATAACACTCTCATCTAGTTATGCCATTCTAAACTGTTTAAACTGTATTTAAGATGCTCATATAGAATTTATTTCCTCAATCCTGCCCATATAGCTGAGCTTGTCCTCTTGGAAAATCCTTTTGGGCTGTAGCCGAGGGTGGGAACTACACAAGACGTAAAGCACCGAAGTGCTTCCAAAACAAAGGCCAATAGTACGGGGTACTCTGAAAGCCACATTTTCTGAAAGCAGTTTTAAAGCATTGCATAGTGCATTTATGAAATGTCATGTTAAAACTGCTTTTAGCTCCATCTGTGGATCTGTTACAAATGTTACACTTGCATGATAATCTTAAAAATAATGTCTGAGAGGTTTACAATGGTGAGGGAAAAATCTATCAAATGTCATTTCAACTGCATTCAGAATCATATTTTCTTCCCCAAAACTTTTTGAACTGTCCCTATAATGGAAAGGACACATCCACTCTCAGCAAAAACTCTCTTCCCAGTCTTTTCTTCTCAATTATGAAAGCTTACATACCTGAAATGTATATACAACTCACTGACCACTTCATTAGGTATACCGGTTTAACTGCTTGTTAATGCAAATACCTATGGTGCCACAAATGGCTCAGTGGTTAGGGAGTCAGACTTGTAGTTGGAAGGTTACCGGTTCAATTCCTGACTGTGCCAAATGCCGTTGTGTGCTTGGGCAAGGCACTTTACCCTAAATTGTTCCGGGGGAAGGTTCCTGTGTTTACTGTAAGTCGCTCTGGATAACAGCGTCACCCAAATAACTAAAACGAAAGTTAAAATAAAAATATAATCAGCATGACAGCAACTCCATGCATTTAGGCATCTACTGTAGACATGGTCAACATGATTTGCTGAATTTAAAATCAAGCATCGGAATGGGGAAGAATGGTGATTTAAGTGACTTTGAATGTGACTTGGTTCTTGGTACTACACTTGCTGGGTTGAGTAGTAAAGTGCTGATCTACTGGGATTTTCCTGCACAACCATCTCTAGGGATTACATGGTCCCTAAAAGAGAAAATATCTAGTGTGCTGCAGTTTTCTGGGTGAAAATACCTTGCTGATGGCAGAGGTCAGAGGAGAATGGCCAGACTGGTTTGGGCTGATAGAAAGGCAACAGTTTCTCAAATAACCACTAATTACAGCCAAAGTATGCAGAAGAGAATCTCTGAATTAACAACAAGTCTAACTTTGATGCAGATGTGCTACAACAGCAGAAGAGCAGACTGGGTACCAATCCTGTAAACTAAAAACAGGAAACTGAGGCTAGAATTTATTTGCATGGTGTTAGGACTAATTCTATATGTGCATCTTATAAAACAGTTTAAAGCAGTTTAGAATGATATAACCAAGTTGGGAGTGTTATAGCAGTGGTATCAATCACTGAGGCCTGTGGCTTCAGTAAGGAACCCAAAGGTGCTAGAAATGTCTTATCTATGTGGGGATGCTCAGTTCCCAAATTTATAAAACCCAAATGATGTTGTTGATTGGGGCATTCTCTATACAATCTGTTACTGTTCTCTATACAATCTGTTACTGACTATGGTGAAATCTGTCCTGCAAAAGGGGTGTGTATTAAACTGAAAACAACCAATTGCTAACTCAGACTTATTTAACCAAGCATAAAACCATAAAAATAACTTTTCTCTACAATGGTCCCACCAAAATTGAACAATAGAAAATTTGGAAAAACTTTGCCTAGTCTGATGAGACACAATTTCGGCTGCGACATTCTGATGGTAGGGTCAAAATTGATGTAAACAGCATTAAAGCATAGAACCTTTCTGGCATCAACGGTTTAGCGTGGTGGTGTAATGGTGTGGGATATATATTTTCTTGGGACACTTTGGGCCGCTTAGTACCAATTCATCATCGGTTTAATGCTAAACCTACCTGAGTATTGTTGCTGACCATGTCCATCCCTTTATGACCGCAGTGTACCCATATTCTAATTGCTACTTCCAGCAGGATAACGTGCCATATGTCACAAAGCTCACATAATCTCAAACTGTTTTTTTAAACATGACAGTAAGTTCACCGTACTCAAATGGCTTCCACTGTAACCACATCTCAATTCAATCTAGCACATTTGTGCTGTGGTGGAATGGGAAATTTGCATCATGGATGTGCAGCCGACGAATCTGCAACAACTGTGTGATGCACTGATTTGTCTGTATGAACCAATTTCTCTGAGGAGTGTTTCCAGCACCTTGTTGAATCTAAGCCATGATGAATTAAGGCAGTTCTGAAGGCAGAAGTTTTCTAACCCGGTACTAGCAAGGTGTACCTAACGAACTGGCCGGTGAGTGTTTAAGAAAAGCAGAATTTTGACATGGTGCATTATTGCCATCTAGAGGTTAGAATTAAAATTGTTTCTCCAAAAAGTTTTAGAAATTATCAAAGACTGCCCATTATAATGTTTTCAACTGGATATTAGTAAAGCCATGGGTAGAACTTAGAGTAAAAAACGATTAGACAGAGCAAAGCACAGGCCATTGGCTATATATGCATTGTAGCATGTTTCTATTATAAAATGCATACTCTGTGAAAATCAGATGTTTTATAACTGTACTCAATTACATGTTAAAGTGTCAAGACAGAAAAAAGTGGTCCACTATGTACATAACATACTCAAATTTCGAAAACAACAATTTATTTGCACTCCAATCAATACAGTTGAAAAAAAGGTCCATTGGTCCATTCACTATGTAAGGATTTTGTACATACCGTACTGTTCTGTAGCATTTTGAAATAAACACATAGAACATACAAGGTACTGATTTTTTATATATTAACACCATATCAATACAAATAGTTCAAAAGGCATTATTTCACTAATCCAGAAATCAACTTTCTGAAAATAGTGAATGAACATAGTCAAAACCAAAAAAAGTCATAATCTAGAGCCATAATACAGGCTTACACTACATGTGAAACAGTGTGGGTGTTCTATGAAGATGCGGTATCTTAATATATACTCTTCTTTTACATGTATCCATCAATGTAAAAAAAATCATAATTTTGAAAGCAAGCTGTTCTGCGCATTGTAAATGTGTAAAGACCATAGGCCTACTTTCTCTGCTGTCACCTGAACAATTAGTTACCAGAGAGTACAGATGTGAAAACATGTTTTTGTTTTACTTAATGTGTAGAAACGGTCCTATTGTCTATTTATTAACTGTACACTTGCCTATGGTATTCAAATGTAAGCTGTTATAGGATACCAACTGTAGGTTCATCTACATTAGAATGATAAACTCAGCTGTACTCTGTGTGTTGTCTCAGCAGGTGTGGGTCAGGAAGGTTCCACTATTTGGTGTGGCAGGGTGGGACCATTGCCGTTGCTACTGGGTTTGTCTTTTCCTTTCATGAAGAAGGTTAATAGCTCCCCCTTCCCTTTGACAAAGATGGGTCCTCTCCGAACAAAACGGAATCCATACTCCTTCAGAATGTCATAGCAGTCCTCAACCACCTGGGGGCAGCACATTATAATGGAAATGACTTTTCGCAGGAGAGCGTAAAAGCGCAGCATCAAGATAAAATACACAGGATAAATAGGGATAAGAGTTGGGTCCGAGATATGTAAACAACAATTACTTAACCCTAATTCATCCTATTATAAAAGCTTCTGCTAAATGACTGCCAATGTACAGAATGTAAGAATGTGTTACTTGGATGTTGCCCATAACCCCGGTCGATTCCATTCTGCTGGCAACGTTGACCGTGTTGCCCCAGATGTCGTAGTGAGGTTTACGAGCGCCGATCACCCCAGCCAAAACGGAGCCCTTATTCAGACCTACAGGGAAAAGCTGTCAGATAGGCAGAAAGACAGACAGACAGACTGAAAAAGGAATGGACACTGTAACCCTTACCGATGCGCAGCATGAAGTTGTTGAAGGACTGGTCGTTGAGTTTGGTCAGAGTGACCTTCATGGCCATTGCGAAGTCTGCTAGGTCAGCTAGGTGCTGCCAACGCTCTAACAGTGACTGGTCCTCCAGCTGTTAAGGAGCAATACAGCCTTCACTATCATCGTCATAGTAATCACCATGGTTATCATCACCATCATCATCCCTACCAGCAGTAGTCATAGTGATATAATGAAGCTTGATGATGCATAGTGTAAACTGTCGTCCATTGTAGTAGCTGCTTACGGGGCGGTTACTGTATCCATTGGTGTTGCTCTCAGGCGTGACTCCGGATGCAGCCATGTACGTACTGCCTATAGTCTTGATCTTAGTGATGAAGCGGAACTCATTCCTGTCCAACAACTGACAGAAGAGCAATGAGAAAAGATTAATTGGTTAGTTTACTAACACGCAAACTCACAGGCACACACGCTTCGTTGAGACGACTCACGCTGTCGAAATCCGAAATGATCTCGTTGAGGATCCGCAGACACTCGATGCCTCCGTTGTTGATCCCTTCCTCTGTATAGAAGTCTGAGAAATTCGGGATGGAGGCAAACATGACTCCTATCTCATCATATGACTGGCTGTACAGCTCCTGTAAAGGACAAAACTGTTGGCTAAAGAAACAGCGCACTGTGCTTATCTCCACATCTTCTCTGTTGGAGTCACAGTACTGCTCCTGTGTTTAGCCCTCTCACCTCGTCTCTCTTCTTGGTGCCCAGGAAGTGTTTGGCAACATGCTCAGGTAGCATGTTGGTGACAAGCGCTTCGTTCCAGCGCCTCATCTCAAACACCTTCTCCTTCTGGTCGTGCACCTCTATCTTCCAGAGAAACAGCTTTCGCGACTGCTTCTCCACCTGTGCTGGTGTATGTGTGTGTGTGAGAGTGTGTGTGAGTGTGTGTGTGTGTGTGTGAGTGTGTGTGTGTGTGTGTGTGTGTGTGTGAGTGTGTGTGTGTGTGTGTGTGTGAGTGAGAGGAATAGAGAGTGAGGTGAGGAAACTGGAGTTAAAAAGAGAGTGGTACTGTACTTCAGAGGCTAGAAATCAGTAACATCAGGATTGTTGTTCGTTGGTATTGTTTATAAGATAGAGGCTAATGAGATTGAGGTCAAACTCAATCTGAGGATAGAGGAGGTGACTCACATGTCTGGCAAAGTAGTAGAAGCAAATTGTCATGATAATGATCATCACGGTCATCAGATACTTGGATGGGACCACAGAAGTCCTGAGACGGAGGAAAAGCAAACATATGGACAATCGACCACTTTACACTTTACCCGACAATGCACTGACTACATACAGTAGAGACGTGTTCTAGCACTATTAGAGGGACTAACTGTTTCTCACCTGTAGCTGCTGAATCGTATGATGTCATACACATCGTAGATGTCCCGCCAGCAGTATATGTTGACGGCACCCGTTGCCACAACTACCAGCAGCATGAGGCCCAGCTTGACTAGGTGGCTGACCTGCACCAGCATGGTGGTGGCCACGAGCGACAACACCGCCATGTAACTGTAGTGTTTGGGGCTCTCGGCACAACCGCTGTTGTCTAGCAACTGCAGGGTGAGTCCCAAGCTGGTGTTGAGGAGTAGGACGGGAGGCTGGACACAGCTCAGCTACGCAGGAGAAATATTCAATAATAAATTAGGGCAATATTGCAGACTAAACGTGGTGAGCTGAGAAATGTTGGCTCAGTCTAAACAGTGACAACTGTGTAGAATTTTTGACAGAAACTATATGAGCTTTATACTACAGGTATTATAGACACTATGACCTGGGGTTTCCTCTGATCTATGTAGAATCTCACATCCTAACTGCTGTGTGACTTGTGAGCATCACTGAAAAAGTAATATGTAGGTAACCCCGCCCCTTGTCTATGTAGCTCAGCCACTTATTGTCACAAAGATAGCTGGTGTCTAGAGATGCGTCAGAAACCAATGTTATAACCCGCCCAAAAAACACTGTTTTTAAATAATACGACCAGCCGGAAAAAAGATTGGTGTAAGATTCAACATTTTTATTTGACACTCCTTCTAAGTGCTAATTCCTGAAGATCCTAATGTCTCCTGAGTGTTGCACCATGCCAGAAATATCAGAAGTAGCTCTAGTAGGCCCTGTCTACTCAATGACAGAAAAGGCACTAAAGTGTGCAACAGGCTGTCCCTGTGGGGCCTTCCAAATGAACTAGCCGGCACTGAGACAGACACAAGTCTTAGCAATTGTGCCCTCTGGGAAAGCTACTCAGACACATACAGCTAAGAAGGCGTGAAGAGTGCGATAGCAACAAGGTGACAACATGCACACTCAAGGGGACAAGAAACTCTTACCATGTCGGCAATCTCTGCCATGGTTAGAACAAAGATGGCGGCCATGGCCCAGGTGTTCCTTGCCCATCGGGTTCGGTCAATCCACAACGAGAACGACACAAGCTTCTTCGAGAAAATCTTTTAAACAGACACCAGATCATAATCGACGTCACCAGCTTTCCATAACTATTCACCATCAAACATGACCAAAAGTGGTGACTTACCCGAGGGAATACGACAGCCATGGAGCAGATGGTGAGAATCAACAACAACACCTCACCAACTGCCAGGGTCACGTAGTTCACTATCAGTCTATCAGACAGCAACACATTATATCATCGTCTATATCAATCATATCAGGGTCTATACCAGGGTAATCTATTTATGAATGTGGTCATTTCTAAACAGCATGATATATGCTATATTGAATCCTGAATGCTGATAGGCCGCAGTACAGTATATTTAAGCAATAAGGCACAAGGTTGAGTTGGTACAGTCGTATGCAAAACTTTAGGCACCCCTGAAAATTTCCATGATTTTCATTTCTAAATAATTGGGTGTTTGGATCAGCAATTTCATTTTGATCTATCAAATAACTGAAGGACACAGTAATTTTTTGATAGTGAAAGGAGGTTCATTGGATTAACAGAAAACGTGCAATATGCATCAAAACGAATTTAGACAGGTGCATAAAATTTGGGCACCTTTTTTTTTTTGCAGAAAAAAAGATGCAGTTGTTGTCAGACCTCGAATAATGCAAATAATAAGTTCATATTCATTGTTAAACAACACCACACTCATGTGTTACCTTAGGAAGAGTTCAGAAAACAATATTTAGAGGAAAAATAATAATTATAAAATGATAAATGGCTTTCACCATGGCTTTCACCACTTTGCTGTTATGACCTGCTACAAATGCATACCCCGACATCAGCCTCTGGCAGCGTTCAAAAGGAATTTTGGGGTTCAAGTCAGATGAATGTGATGGCCACTGTAGTATCTTCCAGGACTTCTTTTGCAACAAGACAAGGCCTTGGTGGACTTTAGGTATGGTTGGGATCATTATCCTTTTGGAAGGTCCAATGATGCCCAAGCTTCAGCTTCCTCACAGATGGCATTATGTTTTCTGCTAGGATCTCCTGATACTTCAATAAATGTATGTTGCCTTCCACACGCTGCAGACTTCCTGTGCCATAGGATGCAAAGCAGCCCCAGAGCATCACTGAGACACCACCATGTGGGCAGAATTTTCTTTTCAAGGTATGCTTCTTTCTTCTTTCTCCAGATATACCGCTGATCCATTGTGCCAAAAAGTTCCAATTTTGTTTAATCGCTTCACAGAACAGAATCCCAAAACCTCTGTGTCTTCTTTATAAGATTTTGAGAATATTGGAGTAGACTTTTCTTGTGCTATTGGGTCAGTAGTGATGTACGTCTCAGATTTCTGGCATGGAAACTTTCTTATTTAGTACACGCCTTACTGTGCTCACTGAAACCACAGTGCCTGTTGCCACCAAGTCTTGCTAAAGGTCTTTTGCAGTCACTCGTTTTTCACAACCTGGCATCTCAGAAATCGGGTTGCAGTCGTTAATAGCTTCCTTTTTCTGCCCCGTCCAAGTAGTGTACCACCGTTCCCTTACCTTTGATTTTGCAAACTATGCTTCCAACCGTGTCTCTTTGAACATTCACTGCCTTTGCTAGCTTTTTCTACCCTGTTCCTTGTTTGTGAAGGGCGATGATCTCTGACATTTTTGGACCATTCTTATGTCTCAGCCATTTTTCTAACATGCAGTCAAACGTGACACTGAACAAACCCTTGGCCAGTTCAGGTATTCAATGTTTTCCAGCTCAAGCACACCTGGTGCCAATAATGAAGCCCTTGATTAGTTGCATCAGGTGTGCTTGAGACAAAAGCTGTTTTGCATGTTTATGCTGTTGTGAGGGATTCTATTCAGGGGGTTGAATCATTTTGAGACTAGAGACGTCTGGAGAGTTGCATTTTGAGGTGGATTTGGGAAAACCACTTGAAGTATGGAGGTATTTCAATAGCTTACAGTCTGTAAATTTTAACAATATAGCCGATTTTCAATGGGGGTTGAACAATACTGAATACAACTTCATACGGAAGCCTGGTTGAAAGTAATGCGTAGAATGTGTGAACATACGTGTGGTCTATGAGGACTCCCATGATGGTGCTGAAAAGAAGAACAAGGCAGCTGCAGCAGAACGCCACTCCACTTTGTCTCTCCTTTTCTGCAGAGTAACGGCCCTCCAACTCCCTATCCACAAACTGCAGCAACACAGGGTTGGTGCGACGTTCCTCCGCACTAATGAGGAGAAGGAAGAGAGTAATGGATAAGTATATGGGTTAAAAAGATAAAAGACAACCTTTTGCACCACTGTATGTAATCATTTATTTTTAGGCTTTTTTCTATACTTGAAAGCCTGCTATATAAAATTAAGTATCCTGTAATCTAATTATCAAATTCTAGTGTTCTAAGCAGGTGTTCTGGCTCTACTATTGTGGGACATTTTCAAGTGAAACCAGATAAATATATACATTTATTTACAAAAAAATAGGCTATAAATGTTTTAGTATTATTTATGTTTTTTGTAAAGCTTGTAGTCAGTCCCTTCCTGTAAACAAAGCTTCATGTAACAAGCAGATTATTGGCTGATTTATGACACTTTGTTCATATTATTTGCTTTCCCTCTGCTTTTTCCCAGTTCCAACATCTGTGTCTGTTGTACTCTCTTACATTTGCTCCTTCTCCCTGTCCAGCAGCTCTAGATGTAGCAGTCTGTTCAGCTCCTCTTCACTCTCCCTGGCAACCACCTTTATCGGATGCTGAGGGCTCGTCGCCTAGGTAACAGGCCAGAGGTCATTGACAGGCTCACAGTGTAATTCAAGTACTAAAATATATTGGAACTTCTACAATAAATAATGCAATTTATAGGTTATATGTGTCACGAAGGACTGGACAGGGCTGTCGTGGCAGCTAACCTGATGGTGGACTATTTGCTATATGTCTTGATTATTATTTTCTGTGTTTATGTTTTTGTTTTGTTAGGTGCCAACCTCTGGGCGCTGGAAGAGCGGTAGGCACTTGGTTACTCATTGCGCATGAATGGTGCACTAGCTAACTATCCACACCGGTGCGTAATGAGTAATCAAGATGCCTATTTAATCCCAGCATTCCGGAGATTCAGTGCGCATTATTGTGTTTCTCCTGTCAGAGGAGAGAAGACATGGGAGTATTGTATCCTGAGTTCTGTGCTTTTGGGGTCTGCCTAGTGAGTGAACATATTTGATTGAGCCTTTACCTCATTATGTGTCATAGAATATGTGAACGTCATTGTTGAACCAGGCATACTCTATATTTAACTTATGCGTCAGTGCCGCGTTAGTGAACTTGTTCGTATTATGTAGATGTTGTTCAGTTCCAATGCACTATGCTAGTTCGACAGTACCAGCTCAGACCGTATTTCCATGTCTTCCGTTCATTTAACATCAAGAACACTTCTCCCTGCTCTGGTCTCCACTTCTCTCCTCACCACACAATAACATCTGTGACAATATGCACTCTGTGGCTTCCAGATTTTGGGGTTTTCTTTGTGAGGGAACATTTGTTTTTCACGCAAATGATCGTTATTTCACAAAGTTATTTCAAACGCATTCATCTGCACAGAACTTTTGTCTCCAGTTGATGAGGCACTCACGCTTGCTCTACACAGGCCCGGTTCTAGCGGGGGGGCTAACACGTTCACCTAGCAACACTATATTATTACGGCAACACAAACTCTGATTTGTCCTTTCAGAATAATAGGGCTTGTTTTAATTCATTGCAATAATCATTGTGAAGTCATTACAAAGCTAGTGAATTGAAACCAAATCATGCAATGGTATTGTGTGTAAAGAAACAGTAAGAGTATGTGATTGCAAAAACAAACATTTAACATGTTTTCAATTACAACGATACATTAAAAACTGTAACAAATATGTTGTACACAGAATTTGATTTAATATATTGTCAGTGTCTCATGAAAACATGATACATTTGAAAAACATTCACTAGAGTCTATTTTATTCAACAATAGAGTAATTTTAGCAACACATGAACATAGACCCACTAACTATCTATGTAATGAATTAACAATGACTATTGTCATGAATTACGAACACTATTTAGTTATTTATTTTGAAAAGTAAAATCTGAGTTTGTGTTGCCGTCATAATATAGCATTGCCAGGCGAACATGTTTGCCCCCCCGCTAGAACCGGGTCTGGCTCTACCCTGTTCTCCCTAAGTGAGAGAGCTGACTGATGAGCCTGCCCATCAAACAAGTACTTCAAATGATTTAGGAACATGTTAAGTATTTAATCTGTGTTCCCCTTTAATGGAATAATTAATTCTGAATTATACCAGCAAATTCTAAAGGAAAATGTCAGGACATTTGTCTGTGAAATGAATCTCAACAGAAGGCGGGTCATTAAGTGACCCTAAGCACACAAGTTGTTCTACCAAAGAATAAAAAATAGAAAATATTTTGTAAATGCCATGTCAAAGTCCTGACCTTAATTAGATCAAAATGTTGTGGAAGGACCTGAAGCAAGCAGTTCATGTGAGGAAACCCACCAACATCCCAGAGTTAAAGCTGTTCTTTATGGAGGAATGGGCTAAAATTCCTCCAAGCTGATGTACCTGACAAAATCTTTACTTTTTCTCATATTACACCCTGGAAATTAAATAAAATTTTTGCCTGCCGTATTTACACATTGTAACACTCGACATCAAAGTGAAAATAACATTTACAAATTCTGAACAATTATTTAAATGTAACTGCCTAATTATTGCTATTTGCCCCCCACCTGACATATATTGTTGTGGTTTTGAGTACTTCATAAAAAGTTTCATGAGTCCACTACTAGTAGTGCATAGTAATGCAAAGAATACACCGTGGTTGGAAGTGTTCCTTTAAAAAGGCTTCGGGACAAAGTTGTGGAAAGGTACAAGTTAGGAGAAGGATAGGAAAAGAAAAGCTTTAACTATCCATCTGAGTATCATTCAGAGCATTATTAAGAAGTGGAAAGCGTATGACACCAACAACACCTTGCCTATATCGGGCCGTCCCTACAAACTGGATGACCAAGCAAGGAGGACAATGATCAGGCAAGCTACCAAGAGGCCAATAGCAACTTTGAAGGACTTACAAGTCCTTATGGCTGAGATTGGTCAGATCATGCATGTGATGTGATGACAATCTTACAAGCTTTACACAAAGCTGGCCTGTATGGCAAGGTGGAAAGAAAGAAGCTACTTCTGAAAAAGAGCCACACAGTCTCGTTTGTGCATTGTAAAAAATGTATTTTTTTCTTCAGATTTTCCTCCCTTCACATTTCCCTCTGTAATCCTGCCTTGTCGGCAGCTCCGCAACTTCTTGTACAGATCTGTTCACCCAACACGGAAGACTTTAGTCAGATCATGCACGGGATGATTACGTTCACCAACTATACTTCCGCTAATGAATTCACAGGTGCCTTATCTGAACACAAGTATTTGCTGGAGAGCGACATGGCAGGATAGACTTATCTGATTTATCGAACCCAAATTCCAGGCAGCGCCATGCCAATTTTGCGCTGCCTCATGCAGGGGGCCCGAGAAAACTCAGAGAACCCATGGTTGGGCTCGAACCCAAGACCATTGTGACGTAGAATGTCCTGCAATGCAGCGACATAGCCCACCCACTTGGAAGTTTCTAATGCCAAGTGTCAAAGGGTTCTATGGTGAGACCAAGTTGAGACTTGATCTTTTTGGACTGAACTGTAAGCATTTCCCTTCAATCCTGACCAATTGACCAGTCCTGCTGAAGAGAAACACCCCCACGACATAATGTTCCCACCACCATGCTTCACAGTAGGTATGGTGTGTTTTGAGTAGTGTGCTGTGTTTGTTTTTGCCAAACATGCATTGTGTCCCACTTGTTGTTGATTCTTCACAAAAAATTACAGTTTCATATCTTTATGTTTGAAGCCTGAAATAGGTTTACGCCCGTTTGGATCCTGTTTTCTGTACCTTAGCTGAGCCTTCATCTGTATGACCTTGCCTGCCTTGATTGATTGCCCCATTTGGAATCTGGACTTGGAATAACAGATGCTTGTGTCTGACCCTGCCTGCCCCGCGACTATTCTGGATTACGGATTTAATGGACGGATTTCTAGTGAATGACCTGGCCTGGTTTTCTACACTCTACTGCCTTTTATTGATATTGTGGAATTGTTTGATATCCTGTCCTATTAAATTATTCTTAACTTATACTCAAGAGTACAGAGTGTTAATCTATTCAACGTCTTTTCAACGTCTTTTTAATGTCTTTTTAACCTCATTTGCTTAGAGGGTGCTTCATTTTTTATTTTACATTTCCGAAATGTTGCCTTTTTACAGTACTTTAATGTTGTTAGGCAGAATGTGTAAATAAAGCTGGAACAAAAAATATATATTTTTAATGGGTTTTTATTTCAGGCTGTAAGACAAAAAAGTGACAATTTCAAAGGGGTATGATGATTTTCTATAGGCACTATATAATAATGGATAATTTTCCTCAATTAATATATGACCAAGTACAATATTTTTGTCTCATTTGTTTAATTGGGTCCTCTTTATCTATTTTCGGACCTGTGTGAAAATCTGATGATTTTTATGCAGAAATATAGAAAACTCTAAAGGGTTCACAATCTTTCGAGCACCCCTGTATTTGCCTGCTTTTATAGTGAGCCAATGCCTCAGGCTTTACAAGCAGGGTACCAGATGACATGGCCTCTGAGTGAATACACACCTGCAAGTTTTCTTCCTGTTCACACTCTGTGGTCACAGACCGGATAGAGCCAATGCTCCCATTGGTCTCTGTGGTGTTAATCAGCTGGGTGGTATTTCCATTCTAAAAAGAGAGGGGGGAGACACACTGTGACCTACAACATGAACTACAGAACCAGACACACAGTTAAAGTCATTACTCACCACCCTGTTGAGTTTGTTGACCCGGGTTGTTTCCTTGGAGACCAGTACCAGGTAGGTGTCGATGCCTTTCTCCAGCAGGTATTCACACCTCCCCCCTCCGTTACCTGGCTCCAGGTCAAATGCTCCATGTAGACACTCCTTAGTGCTCTGGGAGATGTGGACACGCCTGGAGAACGCACACACATTGTCTATGCATGTTCTCGGCACCCTAGGTGACGCTCAGAGACCCACTTCCCAACGCTTCCCCGGGTCTCTCTGTCTCTTACCCAGGTATACCTCCTGACTCCATCTTGTTGGCCACTGTGACATCCGTGGACCAGACATCAAACTGCCACCTCTTCTGCCCCAGAACGCCCCCCAGCACCGTGCCCGTGTGGACCCCGACACGCATGTCCACATTCGTCTTGGTTTTCTCGCGAACATATCTGAAAGAGGAGGGAAAGATCTCAGCTGCATTTGGGTTTCTATATTCAACCTTTTCTAAATTCCCCTCCCAACCCCCCCGGTCGTCTGACTCACGAGATGGCGTCCACCATGGCCAGACCCATCCGGATGGAACAAGCTGCGTGGTCATCACGGTAATCAGGCAGGCCACAGATACAGTAGTAACAGTCTCCTAGGATCTTGATACGCAACTGGTAGTATTTCTGTATGGAGGAAGGCATGAAATGGACCTAAATGTGTTTTATGCAAGTGTTTCTGAGGTAAATAAACGGTGTATATCGGAGACAGCACTAGGACGTGTCCTTGAGTGTGCGAGCAGTGAGTCAGACGGCATGGTGAAATGTTGTGCGAGATAAGGAGAGAAAAACGTCAGGTGAGACAATGAGAGGAAGAGAAAGACGCTTACAGCTGCTAGCTTGTCGAAGCGGGCGAAGAGTTCGTTGAGAAGCTTGACCAGTTCTTGTGCACTACACGCTGAGGAGAGCTGGGTGAAACCAACAATATCAGCAAACAGGATACTGCAATAGACAGAGTGACAGAAATAAAAAATGGAACTTAACTGTATAGGAAGTTGGCTCAATATCAAAATTTAGAGTACAGATCAGATATTTTAATGAAGTATTGGGAGTTTTGTAAATAAAAGACGGTGTTGATCTTTGAATTACGTTAACATTTTGTCTGACCTGACATTCTCATGCCGATACATGTACATGGTATTGAACTGCTGCTGGTGTACTTCCTTCTGGGTAGCTTGTTTCTTCATGCCCTCCAACATTTCTACTGCTATGTGTTTAGGCAGAATGGACAGCAACAGCTCTTCCTGCACATAGAAAGACACGTGGGTTTGTGTGTTTGTCCGCTGAGGGTAGTATATATTTGAAAGCGACAGGGATTTCTGTGAAAATCCTCTCAGGGACGCATTGCCATGACAAAAAAAAGCAGTCAGGTGTGTTGTGATTGGCTGGCTGCACCCTCCCAGAAGCCTTCACTGCTTCTTTTACACTCTGGGAATCTGACCCCCCTCGCTCTTAGTAGCAGTCAGAGACAAGCAAATCAGAGGATGGAGGATGAAGGAGGGATAATTGGCTCATAAACTGCTGGTTCATGTTAGAGTAATGACAGAAAGGGCAGAATGTGAGTGGCCGGAGAAAATGACAAATATGAAACAATTTGGTCTTTGTTTCTTGTCACCCATTTTTCTCCCAACTGGTCGTGTCCAGTTCAGTCTGGCACTGCTTCTTGGCAAAACCCTAGCAGGTGTAGGATGGTCAAGGGTGCTCACACGCTTCCTCCAAGCACATGTCACCGAGCCTTCCAATTATTATCACACTGCTATTTCAACAAGTAAACAATGACTCAGTACATGCATCGACAATTACACATTTGCCAACTATACTTACGTGATTTAACTCACAGGTGCCTAATGTGCACACAAGGAGTCGCTGTTGAGTGACTTGGCGAGGGACACTCGTCTGATATTCTACTCCCTTATCCGAGGGCATCGCTGTACCAATTTGGGTTGCTCCTTTCTGGGGATTTGCGCATTGTTGAAAATGCTGTGACGTGGCCACCTTAACATGGTTGTCATTAAGTGTCATTTTCCCTGGTCCCACACCAGTCTACATGTCAGAACACGACCAACATATCCAAACTTAAAGCACACGACAGTTGATCTCCCTAACAATGCCTCCACTGTCTAATCAGTTCCCATTAGCCCAAACCAGAGACAACAGTCTGTAATTAGAGCACAACTGAATGTTCCATCACACTGCTCTGCTAACAGCTAGAGGTGACAGCACACTGCTAACAGGGCACTGGGGCATTGATGGCGGCACCAGGGGATGCATGTAGATAGGCAAACACACCCACGTGCCTGCCCGCTTACCTACTTACCTGCTGGGTACCCTGCTCCTCCAGGGTGAGTTTGACTTCCAGGGACTGGCGTGCCTCCAGGAAGGCAGTTCGGTACTTCCGGTCTGCCATGTAGTATGACATCACACCCACGGTGACTGCACACAGGTACAACACCCAGTTAGCCAGGAGCTGTGTTGCAGTGGGACAGAAGCAGGGGGTTGAACATATTAACATGAAGCTCCTGATGTTCTGAGAATACGAGTGTAGCACTGTTTTGCTAACATTCAGTCAGCAAAGTGTGGGAAAGATAAAACAGTGATCTTTTAAAAGCAACCAACACTAAAAATGTACAACCCCAATTACGAAAAAGATGGGACAGTTTGGAAATGCAAAAAAATAAACAAAAAGGTCTATTGAAATATTAATTCACACTGCACTATACTGAAAATTACATTATTGAAATATTATGTGATGTTAAATTTTGTGAATTTAATTTATTTTTTGAAAATATACCCTCATTTCAAATCTGATACCCAAAACACACTCCAAAAAAGTTGGGACAGTCGACTGTTTACCACTGTGTAACATCACATAACACTTATGCATTAAGCATTTAGACACTAAAGAAACCAGTTGGTTAACTTTAGCAAGCAGAATTTTGCCCCATTCATCCATTATGCATGTCCTCAGCAATGCAACTGTATGGGGCCTTTGTTGCCCTATTTTGTGCTTTATAATGCACCACACATTCTCAATCGGAGACAGTTCAGGACTGCAGTCAGGCCATGCTAACACCCGCACTCCCTGCTTACACAACCATGCGCTAGTAATCCAGGCAGAATGTGGTTTGGCGTTGTCCTGATGGAAAATGCAGGGACGTCGCTGGAACAGACGACATCTGGATGGCAACATATGTTGCTCCAAAATGTGTACATATCTTTCTTCATTAATGGTGCCCTCACAGATGTGCAGGTTACTCATGCCATGTCGGGAATACTTTGGGAAACTTTTGTCAGTCAACACCATTCCCCTGATGCAGGTTATGGCTTTACTATGCAAAACAGAGGCCATACATCAACAGAAGCGCCACCATGATGATAGAAAGTAGATGGAAAGGAGCACAGTGGAATTGTGTTTTGTTGTCTGACAAGTCAACTTTACAAATAGTTTTTGGACAAAACAGCCAGTGTGTTCTCCGGGCCAAAGAGGAACTGGACCATCCAAGCTGTTATCAGCGTCAGGTCCAAAAGCCAGCATCTGTCATTGTATGGGGGTGTGTCAGTGCCCATGGCATGTGTACATCTGTGCACATCTGTGAGGGCACCATTAATAATGTAGAAAGATACAGACATTTTGTACACATTTTGGAGAAGGGTATGCGGCCATCCAGATGTAATCTTTTCCAGGGACGTCCCTGCATTTTCCAGCAGAACACCACCAAACCACATTCTGCCTGGATTACTAGCGCATGGTTGTTTTAGCAGAGTGCGGGTGCTAGCATGGCCTGCCTGCAGTTCTGACCTGTCTCCGATTGAGAATGTGTAGCACAATATGAAGCGCAGAATAGGGCAATAAGGCCCAGTACAGGGATGAATGGAGTAAATTCCGCTTGTGGTGTCTTCAGTGCCCAAATCCTTAATAACTTTTATTAAAAGTAAAGGTGATGTTACACAGTGGTAAACAGTCAACTGTCCCAACTTTTTTTGGAGTGTGTTGTAGTCATCAAATTTAATATGAGTGTATATATTCAAAAATAAATTTAATTCATCACATAATGTGTTAATAACGTGTTTTCAATATACAGGGTATATCAATGTACAGGGTAAATAGAATTTCCTTGTTTTTTTTACATTTTCCATACTGTCCCAACTTTTCGAGACTGGGGTTGTATGTGTCCCACAAATCTCTACACAACTGGCTAACCTGACCACCGTGGGTAACTGAAAGATGGCTGTAATGTTTTAGGTCATGTATCATGCCCACCTTTTCATGTCTATTTTTTCACTCAAGTCCGCAAAAAAAGTCCATTACTTGATAAAAACAAGGCATAAGTAAACTTTATCCTCCACTTTTACTGTTCATGGGGAAATGTATTTAGACTTTCTTGAGTTATACATCGTTGTTTAGAAGTATACTACAGTGTTGTTTTGAATGAGTACTAGGCATATTTACTTAAAAACAAGCATAAACTTGATCAAGATACAAATCCACAACTTTCTAATTAAAACTGCCAATCAGCACATCAAACTATGGCAGAAGCTGGCAATGCAAGTGAAGAATACATTAAGAAAGCACATGTTAGTTCACTTTTTAGGTCTCACTGTGTAACAATCAACATAGCTATGCATTTAGATTTTCTTGAGTTATGCTAATTTTTTTAAGAAGTAAAAATATTGTTGTTTGAATGAGTAGGCATATTTCCCCAAAAATCTTTAATGTATAGCCCTGATTGGGGCTCAAACCAGCAACCTTCAGATTCAGAAAAGCTGAAGCAAATTCCAAGAATAATAATATGCAATTACAAATGTTAATTGACTTTCTATGTATCTGCATGTGCTAATCAATGTAATTATGTAGGTAAACACATAATTCACTAGAGTTTTGGCCCTAAGAAATCAACTGTGACACACGTGGACAAATGAGCAAACAGAAACAGCTCCCTCCAATAGCATCTGCAGAGGCCAAGCTCTCAAATTGCTGGGGCCAAATTAGAACCCATCCATCTGGCATTTGATTGAAATGCCAGATAGCCAGTTGACCCCTGGACTTACTTGTCTTCACCCATACATTTTTACACCCCCGCATCTAACCACCTTTCATTTAGCTTCCATCCCAACCTCTGCCTAAGCCTAGCTCGACCTTACCTGTCTTAGCAATATAGTTCCATGCAGGCTGTCCTGCTGGCTCTGGGTGATGGTGACCGCCAGCACCAGAGTATGGATCCCACAGGACAGAGCTGTGAGCAGCAGTAGAGATACCAGGTTCAGGGGCAGTGTCAGGAAGTAAGAGAAGCTGAAAAATGCTTGCCATCCGGTGGCATCACTAGCCTCGGGGAAACGCAGGTAGTTCAGCGCCAGATAGCAGAGCACGTGCACGGCTATCATCAGCCAGAGTATGTATGGTAGCGCAGCGTGCGCCAGAGACGCCCCTGGGAGCTTGCGCAGCCGGCACAGTGTGTAAAGTACAATATCCGCAGCCAAGCCAATGGCAGCGACCACGAGAATTGAATCTTTCTCTGTGCTGTAAAGCACGGCGCACATGACGATAACATAACAGTTGAAAAGAGCGGCAAATACCACCAGAACAAGAAGTGTCTCCTGTCTCTGCCGTCGGAAGTAGTTCTGGTAGAGCCGCTCCAGGGATTCTGGAGCAAAAGTTATGCGCAAGAAGCGCGGTAGGCACACACAGCAGCCGGAGTTACGCACGGTCACCTCGTGCGTACGACCTGCCCCGTGGTCGTTTTCCGACGGGATGTTTGTTGAACATTCTCCAGGATCTTCTACGGACTGCGTTGTGTTAGTGCAAACCATGTTTAGAGACATATTGGCGGCAAAGTTTTAGTCTATGAAATTAATCCGTAATCCATGTTTTTCTCCAATCGATTATTTCCGACGTTGACAGGCAGGCAGAGTTTTTGTTTCAAAGAGCCAACTCTGTCATTCTGTTTCAAGTGAATTACATGAAAACATCCATATACGCCTTGGCAAATTCTCTCCCTTGATTCGCATCAAACCCACTTCATCTAGACATCGGGAAACGTAATCCATAGACGGCAATATTATTATGTGTTGGTATACAAAATAAAGATGCATGTACTTTAGTTTGATTTCCATAAAGACTGGTGTAAACGTTGAAGCTATTTGTGTTTCAGAGACACCACTATCACGTTTGACATAACCCCAACGTATTTAAATATATGCCCGTCGTTATGTCTGCTCTGTATAAGAACAACATTGGTGTTACTCATAGATTGTATAATTGGTGTTACTTGAAGACGTCTTCATCCTACAGCAGCACAGAGTCATTATCTGTGCGCAAGTGTCCTCCATCGTTTCCATGGCAAAACCTCGAAACCTCTGTGTAGAGCAGCATGCAATACAATCACTCTGTTAACCTTTTATAAAAGCCTAGTCTTTGGTTGATTCACTTTGCCTTGGATAGACACACACTCAATGTTTTCCAATTAAGGTTTTAAATCAATTACTGGTACATATAGCATCTAAAAATATATTATTATAATAAAGAAGAATAATCTCGAACCAAATTCATTTAAGACTTGAATACAGTTTTATTTGATTGTAACAAATGTCGTCCCCTAAAACGTCCTCAGTCAAGATCCAATAGATTCCATAAGTACTCACGAGTAATTTTATTCATTTCAGAAATAGGAAAGCATTGCCAATTGATCGTTTTCCATCGCCTTGAAGTCAGAATGTTCCCTTAAACTGAACTCTGCAACGCAAACAGACCCATCTGTGTTCCTTGTTCTCTGCCCTCCCCCGTCTCTCCCCAATAGGCAAATCTTCCGAAGTGTTGCTAACACAGTTGAAACCAAACTAACTACCAGAGTGACTTGGGGAAGGCATGCAGGCAGCTGGGGAATGGCTTTCCAGGATCACGCCCAGATCACACAGAATCCGTAATTGCATATGCGTAACAACGGAAGTCCGGTTATTTCCAACGGAGTCCGCCAGGGATGTCAAGACGCATGACGGGTCTGCAAGAGAGGCGCGTAACTTAAAGGGGGCGTAACTTGAAGTCGGGCGTAACTAGAAGTTGTCCAAATTGGAAAAACAATACATTGCAATATGGTTTCTACCAATACATTATCACTAATACATTGGCGCAACTTGCTTTGAGACCTAGCTGTTAACTCGATCTAAGCCTTACCCAAACCCTTACCCGGGATTTCCACTAACTGCGGAACGGCTGCAGATCGGCTCCGCTGCGTGTCGGCTCCGTGCTCCGCCATAATTCAATACCCACCAGGTCCGTATTGGTTGCGGAACGGCTGACAGTGACTATACGAGGACCCTCGCGAATTCACGTATGGTCGCGCGATATAACAGGATATATACTGTACTGAATTGCTGCGGAGCTCTCCGGCATCCGGCAGAAATAGAAGCTCTGCGTATCTGCTTCGCAGGGCTGCGGATCGCCGGAGCTGGGACGGAGTCGGAACGCAGCCGTTCCGCAGTCAGTGAAAATACAAACATTGACTTTAATGGAAACCTATTGACTCCGCCGCCGTTCCGGAGCGGATCCGCAGCCGTTCCGCAGTTGGTGGAAATTGCCGGTTACCCTAACCTTAACCACTTAGAAACATTGCTGTTAATTAAATCCAAGCCTTACCCAAACCCCTAACCTAACCTTAACCACTCAGAAACCTTGCTGTTAACTCCATGTAACATATGTTATGTCTACGCTATTCTCGCAGTCATTTTGGAAGTAGGCATAACTTGAAGGGTTGTGACTAAAAATGGGTGCAACTTAAAGGGGCATAACTTGAAGTCTTGCAGGCTGCAGACAGATACTATTGGGATGCATAGCACTATGCGTTGCATTGCGGATGCAGTAAGTTCGGGGTGTTGAATGTGTTGGATTTTTAATTACATGGCTAATCTCATCAAAATTAAACTATTGTTAATTGACTCAACAGGTGTATAAATGGATCTTAATTGGGGAGGGCGGGCTCATATTACGCTCGGGACCGGAGTGAATGGAACGGTGCGCCACACACCAAACCCATTGTGCGATACTGTGCGATACCGTTCCTTTTTCTCCAGTTCGGACAGTACTATGAGCCAGTGCCCCCGCTGAGTGCGCTCTGTGTGTCGCATACGTTCCCACTGGAACGAGTAGCACAACACAGCACAACACAAGAGTAAGGCCGGATGTCCACTAAACACGTCAGATTTTAGTGCAAGTTACTTTTTACCGGATATATGCATCTGCATAATGCAGACTTAAAGCACAAGTGCTTCAGCAAGGCAAGACCATTACTCTCGTGTTTCACAGCGCATGTAAAAATGGAGGAGGTGGAGAAGCTTATATGCGCGGTCGCCGGGTATCCTGCCATTTTAGATGTAACAGTGGATGTCTACAGAGCATGTCAAATTGCCCACAATCGATACGAAAGTAGCGTCGGAATTCCTCTCTATACAATTTCATCTCTTTTACAGCCGGTGGAATTCTCCAAGCGCTCTTCTCCTACTTTGCAGCTCATGAACTCCTAGACCTGACAGTTCCCATTCTCTTCTTTGCTGCTTGCAGGTACAGAAGGCTGATGCACAATTTCTATAATGACGGTTTAATGTTTCCCTCCAAAACATATACTTTACAGGAGAAATGCCTATGGTTGTATCTATGTATAATTATTTTATATGCTATATTTTTGTAATATCATATTTCATATATTTACATAGCTATTTTAAGACAATTCTGTTTTACAATGTTTATATTTGGATAAGATTAGAGGAGTAATTGCTCAAATTACGTTCTAAATTCACAACATACAGTTTGATTAACGCGTTGGTTTTAGCGCACAAGTAGGAAAAATCCAATGCATGCAACACCCCGAACGCACCGCATCCACAATGCAACGCATAGGCCTATGGGTCTTTGCATCACTGGCGGACTCCATTGAAAATGACTGGACTTCCGTTGTTACGCATAAGCAATGACGGATTCTGTGTGATTTGGGCGTAAGGCCCGATGTCCATTGGACACGTCAGATTTTAGTGCACGTTACTTTTTACCGGATATATGCATCTGCATAGTGCGGACTTGAAGCACAATTGCTTCAGCAAGGCAAGACCGTTACTCTTGTGTTGTGCTACTCGTTCCAGTGGGAACTTCAACTTCCGGTTGTACAACGGCACAGGGTCGCAACGCACAAGTTGAATAATTTGAACGTATGCGACACACAGAGCCCACTGCAGGATGTCCACTAAACACGTCAGATTTTAGTGCACGTGACTTTTTACTGGATATAAGCATCCGCATAGTGCAGACTTAACACACATGTGCTTCCGCAAGGCAAGACCGTTAGGCAGCATGGAGGAGAAATAATTTTTGCAGCAGGACAGCCACAACTATTTTCCTGAAAAGTGTAATCATGTTGTGACATGGATTAGCTCTTCAATTTCATGTAGCCTGTTTTGTACTATTGTGTTGTGCTACTCGTTCCATTGGGAAAGTCAACTTTTGGTTATACATTAGCACGGTGTCGCAACGCATAAGTTGAAAGATTTGAACATATGCAACACACCGATTGCATTCTTGCAGATTGCTCCATTGACAATGAATGACTTCTGACGCAACACATTCGACACGTTCAATGGACAATCAACATTGTAATTATTTCTGAGATGGTGGGCAACATTGCATGCAACTGTCCTCCTCCAGCAAGGCAACTGGCAGGATCTCTTTCAGTTTAATAATAAAAATAATAATAATAATAATACATTCAACTTATATAGTGCTTTTCAAGGCACCCAAAGCGCTTTACACAGTGAGGGGGAAAGCCCACCTCAACCACCACCAATTTAGTTTAGTATTGATTGACAATGCCAAAACTATCTATTGAGCTGTCAAAGCTTTTCTTGCAATCCCATTAACCAATAGGTGAAAGCAACATATTAGCTCTTCCTCGGTGGTACATCAACTTCCGTTTCTGGTGCCGCACGGCAAAGCACCGCACAAGTTGAATAATTTCAACTCTTGTGACACACCAGCCGCACCGCATCCACATTTTGCCGGAACCGGTAGATTTGTGGCAGCGGTATGCATTTCTTTCTATTGAAATGAATGGACTTCCGCCTCAATGCAATCAGTTTGCCGTGCCTGGTGTGAATCCAGCTTTAGGCCACTAAACACTTCAGCTTTTAGTGGACAGACATTTTACCGGATGTCACAGTATGGGTGGAGCGGGACTGCCACCAAGTGACACAAGTGTGCAATGCATCACTTGAAACTGTAATTGGTCTAAATAATACAGCTGTGTTGTGCTAATGAGGTACCCTTAGGAGAGTATTTAAGCCTGCCATGAACGACACACAGTGTCGGTCATTAACTACTGTTACCCACTGTTATCGACGGTGGTCCTGTGTTTGATGCTGTATGCCTCTTACATTTGTTAAGTTGTAAGTAAACCATTATATTCCAACTACATGCTTGTCTCTGCCTCTGTTCCTCTTCAGCTACAACACTCACTTCAGCTACAACACTCACTTCAGCTACAACACTCACTTCAGCTACAACACTCACTTCAGCTACAACACTCACTTCAGCTACAACACTCACTTCAGCTACAACACTCACTTCAGCTACAACACTCACTCGTGACACCAGAGTTGTTGTGTGAAATTTACTGCATTGGTTGTAGATGATCTTCGCATTGACTGTCGGACTCGTTGCAATGTTGACAAGATAATTTTAGCTTTCACTTGGTTCCCTGACATTTTTGCACAATTTCTACCAAGCCACCCTGAGCCATCCTGACTCTACACCTGATCTATTGAATACCCTGTCGGTCATCCTGAGCCATCCTGACTCTACACCTGATCTATTGAATACCCTGTCGGTCATCCTGAGCCATCCTGTCTCAACACCTGATCTATTCAATAAAGTCTGATGGTCACCCTGTCTTGCATCTATTGTTGTAAGTGCTTCTGTCTTCACTTTGGTTCTTATGTCTTATTTACATGAGCATATAGAGT
Source organism: Umbra pygmaea (assembly GCA_016801145.1). Classification (NCBI taxonomy): domain Eukaryota; kingdom Metazoa; phylum Chordata; class Actinopteri; order Esociformes; family Umbridae; genus Umbra; species Umbra pygmaea. The sequence continues at coordinate 54,994 of JACXGM010001165.1, forward strand.
ATTTACAAAACAGTTGATATTACACCAAATCTCTATAAATGATGTATCCTTAATCATTATTACCTGTTTATTAAAGATTCTGTCTTATGTTACATTTTTAGGAGACCTGGACATGCACACTTCCCCACAGTCATTATGAGCCATTCTTTCACCTGTCTAAATAGATGACCTATTCAACACTGTGTTGGTCACCCTGTCTTCTGTCATTGTGTTTCAATCTTGTCTTTAGCGTGTGTATTAAATTGACCATATTTAAACATTTTCATTGTAGATACATTTTATCCAATAAAACAGATTGTATATATTTCTAGATATTTGACACTCAGATGAAAATTGTTTGGTTCTTCAAAATTCAGGAAATGCATTCTAGTAACCCAACATTCTTTGGGTTGCATCGCCAGACCGCCTCCAGAGTATTTTAAAATATTCTTCAAAATACTCAAATCAGCCAAGAGGGCACTTGAGTCTGAGAGGACTATCTGTGCACATCTGATGGGCAGATATTATCTAAATATTCTTAACAGAGTATACACTTTATTTCACAGTTGGTTAATAAAGTCATATGGCAAATACTGTGTTATTTAAAATAAAATGAATATGTTTAACCCCCCAGAAATAGCATGTTAGTTACAAGCAAAAGCAATGTAGGTAACTTAATGGGTTTTCAAACATTCCACAGCATTCTTTGATGTAACTCTCATGTCTGCCTCACATTGGTTCTGCTGACAATGATTCTGCTTCATGAACATGATCATGGAGTGGAACAGAATGTGCTTTAATTCAGAACAGAGTTGGTGGTCGTTGGTACAAAAGTGAGATTTGAAGCTCACCAATATTATACATGTATATTCAAAAGAACATTGGTGGTCGTGTTACATTTCAAGCGCAGCAATATACCTGTATTATCTTTTTATATAGTGCTATTATGGAAAGGAAACCAATTGAGGTAGGTTTTGTATTTCAGATGTTTTATTGACTGCATGTGAAAAAAATGTAGCGTACAACCCCTTATTATAAGAGCATCCAGCTGGCCACGCCTCTTCCTCTTGCATGGAACGCCCCAGCCCAAGTCGGCAACAAGAGATGGTGGCGGTCATCGTTCAGTCTCTTAGATCCATAGTTGCTCAGACTGTCATCACGGTCTTACCTTGGATGACAAGTACCATCAGGGTCACGAGGAACAGAGGACTTTACCCCGTCACAACCGCGCCCCGCAGCCGAGAGGAGAACGGCGGAACAATGGTGCAGGGGATGCCACATTCACTCTGTAGAACCTGGAAAACATACAGGGAGCAGACCACGTTGCCACTGATCAGATTTCCGAAAGAGGAACATCTCTAAGAGCAGGCCAGGAAACAGCCACGCCTCTGGTCGAGTGGGCCACCAGATTAGCCGGGACTGGGAGATCCTGTCCAGAATAGGCTGCAGAGGGACAATGTCTGTTTAGACACAGGGAGCCTCAACTTCTTTCCAACAAAACATATGAAGAGCTGAGAGTGAAAGCTGCCCAAGTGCGGGCAAGATAAGCCCATAGTGCCCTCACCGGACATAAAGTAAGCGGGCTCACATCTTCCTGTGGATGAGACGAATCAAGCAGAAAGGAACTGATCTCAATCACCTGGTTAACAGTCTGAGGGTTAACCACCTTAGGCAGGAAAGAGGAATTCGACCAGAGAGACACGCCAGTGTAGTCAGGCTTCCATCTCAAACATTCCACACTAATGGACAGAGCATGCACACACAGCCAAGAGGAAAGCCATTTTATGAGACAGGAACCTAAAGGGTAGCTTATTCTATGGTCTCATACGGAACTCCATATGTTCTCATTAGGAACACCATACTAATACTGTGTTTGACCCCCTTTCGCCTTCAGAACTGCCTTAATTGTACGTGGCATTGATTCAACAAGGTGCTGAAAGCATTCTTTAGAAATGTTGGCCCATATTGATAGGATAGCATCTTGCCGTTGATGGGAGATTTGTGGGATGCACATCCAGGGCGCGAAGCTCTGAGTGAACTCATTGTCATGTTCAAAAAACCAATTTGAAATGATTCAAGCTTTGTGACATGGTGCATTATCCTGCTGGAAGTAGCCATCATAGGATGGGTACATGGTGGCCATAAAGGGATGGACATGGTCAGAAACAATGCTCAGGTAGGCCGTGGCATTTAAACAATGCCCAATTGGCATTAAGGGGCCTAAAGTGTGCCAAGAAAACATCCCCCACCCCATTACACCACCACCACCAGCCTGCGCAGTGGTAACAAGGCATGATGGATCCATGTTCTCATTATGTTTACGCCAAATTCTAACTCTACCACCGGAATGTCTCAACAGAAATCGAGACTCATCAGACCAGGCAACATTTTTCCAGTCTTCAACTGTCCAATTTTGGTGAGCAAATTGTAGCCTCTTTTTCCTATTTGTAGTGGAGATGAGTGGAACCCGGTGGGGTCTTCTGCTGTTGTAGCCCATCCGCCTCAAGGTTGTGCGTGTTGTGGCTTCACAAATGGTTTGCTGCATACCTTGGTTGTAAAGAGTGGTTATTTCAGTCAAAGTTGCACTTCTATTAGCTTGAAGCAGTCGGCCCATTCTTTTTATTTTTTATTTTTTATTTAACCTTTATTTAACCAGGTGGGCACGTTGAGAACAATTTCTCATTTAAAACGGCGACCTGGCCAAGATAAAGCAAAAAGGTGCAAGTACAGACATAGTTACACATTAATACAAATACACAAGAATTACACAGATTGTAGAGTAAGGAAGAAAGATAGAAAATACAGTCAAAATTTAAAGAGGTAGATGTAAGTAAATGTACAATTAGTGCAAAGAAATCAAGATTTAGAGGTAGATCAAATTAGTATACTGAGTAGCAGGCAAATACAATGTAAGAAATATAGCTGCGAGCAGCGATTGCGGGCCCAAGCCGGGTGGCACCGCAACCCCAGTGCCTTTAAACCGGTGGCACCGCAACCACGGTGCCTTTAATTACCTTTTAAGGGCCACGTTCACTCATTCAAATAAAGAGCATTTTTCCATGTGGGTGAAATTCATTGTTCCCCACCTTACTTGATGTCAGGTTTCAGA
>JACXGM010001166.1:0-38741 GCA_016801145.1 Umbra pygmaea
TATATATATATATATATATATATATATATATATATATATATATATATATATATATATATATATATATATATATATTACACACACATTTTTAAATTAAAGTCTAACTACTAAACTAGCAGTATATCTATAAGTTCACTAGTAGTATAGTTGCAGTATACAATGGACACATATACATATATATATATATATATGTATATGTGTACCTTTATTTAAACAAGTAAGCTGACTAACAATTTCTTGTTTACAGCAACGACCTAGGAACAATTACTTACCCCAAGGACACACCGAAATTTCTGGCTCAGACAGCTCAGATGGGATTCAAACTGGCGACCTGGTGACTACGAGTCTGCCTCCCTATCCACTGAGCCATCTATGCCATACAGTTTTAGCCCACTTTTTTAGGTTTAATAGTTTTTATACTGCAAGTATACTTGTAATTTTTTCTAAAGTGCACTTAAAATCATACTTATAGTTTACTGGTTATATATTATTGTTGCACTTTAAAGTATACTACTAGGATTCTATTTAGGTATTAGTTTTTATACTTGAAATACCTTTAAATGTACTTTAAATAGAGTTGACGTTAACTCACGTACACTACCAGTGGACTAAACATACAAATACTCACAAGACAATATTCTCCGGATTGAAAATAACTGTTTTCTTTATAAATCAAAAAATTTAAAAAAATATTGTTTTAGAGTAAGCACAACTACAAGCCAATTATTCTTAAACATTCTGTATAAGGAAAGAATACTTTTCTTATCTTGATCAAAAGAAAATATAGGGCAAATATACTTAGACTTTTCTGTATACATGTCAGTATAAGCCAAGTATACATAAAAGGTCTGTATAAGGAAATAATAGTTTTCTTTAATATAAAACCACATATATATAATATATATTAAAGAAAAGTATTCTTTCCTTAGTTCCATTTGACTTGTATTAATGCAGATGCATAGTCCAGAAAGAAATGTATTATTAAAATCATGTACAAAATCCCCCCCATTCAAATGTCATTGTCTTGTTTATGTGTCTTTTGTTATTTTCTTTCAGAGGAGAAGGTGGAGATGACCGCTCCCGTGACACTTCTTGTGGACCCTGGGGCTGGCCCGGCTTGTGAGACTACCTTCACCGTGTCCTTCTACATCCCGGACAAGCTCCAGGCTGACCCACCTCAACCCAGTGAACCAGAGGTGTTCCTGGAAAACAGGAAGGAGTTCACTGCATTTGTCAGGTAATGAATAGAACAAGACATTTTCCACTACCAGTAGCACTTGCCAAGCTTTTAAATGTGACCAGTATATGTGAGCGGACCATAGCACACCGCATCAGACTCGTCTTTTCCTCATATAATATTCTCCATTGACCCTTTTTCTTCTCAGGACTTACGGGGGTTTCAGCAATGAGCAGAAGAGTCGTGAGGAGCTTTTAAAGCTGCTGGAGAGCCTCCAGAGGGATGGCATGCACTACAAGGACACGCCCTACTATGTATGTGGCTATGACAGCCCTTTCAAACTAACCAATCGGAGGAATGAGGTCTGGATCTTTCAAAAGATAGAGCAGGAGTAAGGGGCCAGAGGGGTCAAATGCCAGGGACATGAACACTTAGGCTGTGTTCTGAATTCTTTAACTTCTCTACTACGTATGCACTTGATCACATGCTTTTGTATTCAGCAATTTAGGATTTATTTACACTGTGTGCACAATTCTTAGGGTAGTTTTATTCTTGAGGATTAATTTTATTATTGAACAAATACAGTGCTCTCAGTCAATCTAAAATGTAAATAAACCTCAAACCTGAATAGTAAAGAAAGTAAAAATGAGATTTTGGATTTCCTTGGAGAATATCTGTGTGCACAGTTGTTGGGCAACTATTTGTGTGCAGAATAATTATGCAACTAAATGAAAAACAAATTTTCCCATCTCACATGTTCATTTTCATCTGTTAAAGTAAGAATAACAAAAATAATAACAAACAACTGACATCTCAAAACAAATCAGTGACCAACATAGCGACCCTTCTTTTTTCAATAGCAGTCACAAGCCTTCCATTCATGGAGTCTGTCAGTTTTTTGATCTATTGAAGATCAACAATTTGTGCAGCAGCAACCAGAGCCTCCCAGACACTGTTCAGAGGTACTGTAAAACTTCACCATAAATGGACCATTTAAGAAGGGACCACAAGTTCTCATTATGGATTAGGTCAGGTGAGGAAGGGAGCCATGTCATTATTCTTTCATCTTTAAGGACTTTACTGGCTTGTCACACAGTGGAGTACTTTGATGCAAGTGATGGAGCATTGTCCTGCATAACAATCGTGGTCTTCTTGAAATATGCAGAAATGTTCCTGCCTGAAGAAAGTGTTTTTTAATAACTAGCGGTGGAAAGGTACATATATTGAACCGAAATGGTAGGGGCGTCATGGTTCGGTGCATGAATTTACACAGAGAATACAGGGTATAAAAATAAATGAAACTTGCATGCAAATTAATTAATGTAATGCAGAACTACCGTCTAACATGCTAACATATATCCTATATGTGCTAGCTCAGGGGAGAGACTGTATGACACTTTGTATTCTGCATTTTTGTTTAGCTTTTCCCTCCATTGTACTGAACTCGTACCAAAACGTGATGTCTGAACCGAGGTATGAACCTAACCGTGACTTCTGTGTACCGTTCCACCCCTACTAAAAACTGGCAGTAGGTTTGGGAGTTGAGTTTGAGTCAATCTTCAACCCAAAAAGGTCCAACTAGCTCATCTTTAATAATACCAGCCTTGCTGGTGTCTGAATTGAAGTGGAGCTCTGTGCCCGTTACTGATCCAGCCACGAGCCCATCGAACTAGTCCATCAGGAGTCACTCCTCATCTCATTTTTTATGTCTTCAGATATTTCTTATCCCAGTCTTGACATTTCCATTTATGTGTCTTGTTCAGTGGTGGTCAGGTTTCAGCCTGCCTTACCTTGGTCACGTCTCTGAGCACTGAACACCTTGTACTTCTGGATACTCCAGGTAGGTTGCAGTTCTGGTATTTGACAATTTGTTGCAATGCTGCATCCCCTTGAAAGACCTTTTACAATTTTTGACTTCTGAGTCAGTTAAATCTCTTTTTTAACCCATTTTGCCTTAGGACCAAAAGCTGCCTAATAATTATGCACACCTTGATATAGGTTGTTAATCTTCTTAGGCCATACCCTCCCTCATTACACAAATACACATAACCAGAAATGCTAAAATCCAATAAGCATTCCAGTTTATACAGCTTGGATTTGGAACATATAGTATATTACGGTCAAAATACTGACTTTCTTAATTATTGTGCACACAATGTAAGCACTGTAAGCATGGGCTAGCAGAGAGCATGGGTTTTCAAATACTAACCTACAACATCCAGAGCCTGCTGGTTTTCAATTTTACATTATCAATTGTTTTCCTAGGTCAGGGCTGCCCAACCCTGTTCCTGGTGATCTACCATCCTGTAAGTTTTCACTTCAATCCTAATTTAGCACACCTGATTCTAATAATTAGCTAAAGGAAAGCTAAAATATGTTGCCCACAAGGGTTGGAGAGACCTACAAGGGTGGTAGATCTACATGAGTAGGGTTGGGTAGTTCTATCCTAGGTCTATAAATTCCAGATTAGAGATTTGCAATGAAACTACAATGGAACTGGCTTTGATGTCCAGATTTGTTTATCAGAGGCATAGAAGGATTTCTTGTCAGAGGCCTCTCACAACAGTCTATTACTTTTCAATCCATTAGGGGGAGTCATTGAGTGAACAAGATGGGGAGGAGTTTAAGGAACTGGCCAGTAACAGCTACATTCCCAATAATATTTTTAGAGAAAGATGAGCAGCTTTTTGACATGGAACCACAAGTGCCATGACATATCTAAGACCATTTATAATAATTACTGATCACTGTGGTAGTTAAGTACACCTATATTCTTAAAATGCTAAAGATGTTAAAATGCTTTTTTAAGATGCTGTGAAGTCTTTGAGGGAACTAATGGTAAAGTGTTAATACTACAACACATGCCTGTCTACTAAATTCTTTACTACAAGTGCCTAATAAAAAATTATGTATATTTTCCAGTGTTTTTGTAATTTCGTTTTGATGCATATTGCACATTCTCTGTTAATCCAATGAACCTCATTTCACTACCGAAATATTACTGTGTCCTTCATTTATTTAATAAATGAAAATGAAATTGCTGATCCAAACACCCAATTATTTAGAAATGAAAATCATGGAAATTATCAGGGGTCCTTAAACATTTTGCATACAACTGTATGCTTCTAGCATTAGCACCTAGGTCTCATGGCTTATGTCACTGCACTGCAGGACAGTCTACGCCACAATGGTCATGGGTTCGCTCCTGACCATGGGTTATCGGACTTTCCCCGGGCTTCCTGCACAAGGAGCGACTGCAGCAACTCCTTGTGTTCAGATTGGGCTGCAAACTCAATCGCAGAAGTATAGACGTTGAACATAATCATCTCATGCGTAATCTGACTAAAGGCTTCCACGTTGGGTGAACAGTGCGAAAAGAATCGGCGTCTGGATGACATCATGATTGGTTGAACCATGTGCTCACCCCTCGTCATCCTTCAGATCTGTACAAGTAGTTGCGGAGCTGCAGACAAGGCAGAGTTTAGAGAGGGAATTGGGAAGGGAGGAAAATCAAAAAGAAAACAGGCCTTAATTCCATCTAAAATAATATTTAATAATTAGGAATGTTGTACGTTTTGCACTATTGTCAATGATGCTAAAACGTTCAGATAATAAACTTCATTATTCATTGTTAGTGAATGTTGTTTTAAGGAAATATTTCATACTGTATAGTGTTACAGATCGCTACAAAAATGTATGTCCTACAGACTTAAGCACTGCTTTTAATGTCTTTCCCCATCACTTCTACAAGACAGTTTTACACGGTGATTCTATTTGTTAAGTGTAAACAAACAAGATCAGGACCAAGGATGCATGTCATAGGCAGGTATAAACGGGGCATCTGAAGGCCATGACCCTTCGCAGTGAGTTGAAATCCTTCCTGATCAATATCTTTCACTTACCCCTTCCTGCCTTTGTCCCTCCCATCCTTTGACACAGTAGGTGTGAGCTGATTCATCCTCTTTATTCTAGGAGAATTGTTTCCACTATCATGTTCAGAAACTCAGCAGAACCAGGGCATTAGAAAAACACCTGCTTCTGTCACTGCTGTGTCGTCAGTCTGATGTTTATCATCTGTGTGATTACGCAGAAACCTGTCCTATGCAGATATTTTGTTCCAGTTTCAAACAAATATTATATAACTTTCTTTTACTGTACATTGAGTATTTTGCACAAAGAATCAATTCGAAATCGACCTCTGAATGATTTGAATTATTCTACTGTTGAATAATGAATGCTGATTGGAGAGAAGGAAAATAAGAAGAGTTCCAGGTTTATTAAATGGTGAGTCGAGGTTTTATATTTCATTGCCAAGTCATCAGTGGGCTTCATAATCTGTATGGGGACGGTGACACCGTCAAGGGGGAATGAACGAGGAGACTGCGTGTCACAGGATAAATTATAGGACTGGAGGGAAAAAAGATGTGGTATTGACTGACGTGTGGCAGTGAAATGTAGAGGACTGCTGCCTGTGGAATATAACAGATGGAGTAACACGGTTTAATATGTAAATGGCTAGGACAACCAAGTCAGTACTACAATTGCTTTTGTATTCGGGAGGTTTGGTCAGAGGACTGTTTGTTGTGGTTCTCTAAAGCAGCATGTCTTCTAACAGTGTGATGTATGGTGGTACATACACTGCTCAAAAAAATTAAGGGAACACTAAGATCTGAATGAATGAACTCATCTCAAATTGATCAATGGAAATCAAATTTATCAACACATGGAGGTCTGGATATGGAGTCACACTCATAATCAAAGTGGAAAACCACACTAAAGGCTGATCCAACTTTGATGTAATGTCCTTAAAATGAGGCTCAGTGGTGTGTGTGGCCTCAATGTGCCCGTATGACCTCCCTACAACGCCTGGGCATGCTCCTGATGAGGTGGTGGATGGTCTCCTGAGGGATGTCCTCCCAGACCTGGACTAAAGCATCAGCCACCTCCTGGACAGTCTGTGGTGCAACGTGGCATTGGTGGATGGAGCGAGACATGATGTCCCAGATGTGCTCAATCGGATTCAGGTCTGGGGAACGGGCAGGCCAGTCCATAGCATCAATGCCTTCCTCTTGCAGGAACTGCTGACACAGTCCAGCCACATGAGGTCTAGCATTGTCTTGCATTAGGAGGAACCTAATGGGGGGTCTGAGGATCTCATCTCGGTACCTAATGGCAGTCAGGCTACCTCTGGTGAGCACATAGAGGGCTGTGTGGGCCCCCAAAGAAATTGCACCCTACACCATTACTGACCCACCACTGAACTGGTCATGGTGATGTTGCAGGCAGCAGATCGTTCTCCACAGTCTCCAGACTCTGTCACGTCTGTCACATGTGCTAGGTGTAAACCTGCTTTCATCTGTGAAGAGCACAGGGCCCCAGTGGCAAATTTGCCAATCTTGGTGTTCTCTGGCAAATGCCAAACGTCCTGCATGGTTTTGGGCTGTAAGCACAACCCCAAACTGTGGACGTCGGGCCCTCCTACCACCCTCATGGAGTCTGTTTCTGACCGTTTCAGTGGACACATGCACATTTGTGGCCTGCTGGAGGTCATTTTGCAGGGCTCTGGCAGTGCTCCTCCTGCTCCTCCTTGCACAAAGGTAGAGGTAGCGATCCTGCTGCTGGGTTGTTGCCCTCCTACGGCCTCCTCCACGTCTCTTGATGTACTGGCCTGTCTCCTGGTAGCGACTCCATGCTCTGGACACTACGCTGACAGACACACCAAACCTTCTTGCCACAGCTCGCATTGATGTGCACTCCTGGGGGAGCTGCACTACCTGAGCCACTTGTGTGGGTTGTAGACTCCAACTCATGCTACCACTAGAGTGAAACCACCGCCAGCATTCAAAAGCGACCAAAACATCAGCCAGGAAGCATAGGAACTGCGAAGTGGTCTGTGGTCACCACCTGCAGAACCACTCCTTTATTGGGGGTGTCTTGCTAATTGACTATAATTTCCACCTGTTGTCTGTTCCATTTGCACAACAGCATGCGAAATTGATTGTCAATCAGTGTTGCTTCCTGAGTGGACAGTGTGATTTCACAGAAGTGTGATTGACTTTAGTTACATTGAGTTCCATTGTGTTGTTTAAGTGTTACCTTTATTTTTTTGAGCAGTGTACATTATTATACATGAGTCTGAACTTCAGCAACAAGGACCTTTCAGTCTTTTGTAGAATATTATTAAAAAGAGATGAAATCATTTTTAATAGACGTGATTGTGAGGCAGTGTTGTTGTAAGTCACATTATGATGGTTCAACAGTTCAAGGAGCATTTACCTTATTTTTACAATTCAATGTTACAGTAAATAGTTCCTCACACTGAAATGGATAAAGAGAAACTGTAATCCATTAATCAGTTTTCCTTGAACAGCCATTACAAACATCAACTACCACTGCCAGCTAAAAATCTACACAAGTAATTGGGCTGTATGAGTGTTATTTTAAACTGTCAAAACAAACAATGGATCACAGATCAACTTTATTATAGACTACGTTCAGGGTGAGGAACCATTGAACATCAAGTTGAAAAAGGGGCTAACAATCATATTTCATGGGACACCGGTGATGCAGAGCGATAATGGGACGTCCAGTGGTGAAAGGACATATGGGATGACCCTGTGAAGGGGGGGTGATATGTGGTAGCTGAGCAATGGCCTCTGGAGTTTTCCGGATGACAGACGACAGTGGGTGCCATGGCGACGGTGCTAATGAGGCAGTGATCTGGGCAGTGGGTTGGCAGATGGTCGTGAATCACATGGAGACAGACAGACAGACAGAAACGTGCTCTTTAAATATCACCATATTTTATTACAGACATACACAGGGTGGTTAGCAGCCTGTCTCTTCTGCATTCAGAACTGCAGTGCACTAGAGATGTCCTAGAGTCCCTTTGGGAGCCAGGCAGATAAACTCACAATCATGACTGGGTCAGAAATAGGTGAGACACTGGTGGTTTAACTGGTGCTTACACGCTCACCAAGGGTAATATAGCCTTGCCGTTCTTAGATTGTGACACTGGGTCAGATTCCCTGAACTTTTGGACAAAGGTGGAATATTTCATCTGTTATAAAGAACTAAAAAACTCAAGCTAAACTTTATTATTTCCCTTAGTTAGCGGTTTTCATTTATTTGTTTTAGCACTGTAAACCCGGTCAGTTAACTGGTCAAGGCTCTCCACTCAACCCTGAACCGCTTGATTCCTTTCCTTGCCTCCACCTATTGGTCGGTTGGGCCTAGAGTACTGCATCACAAATGCTCTACTTTGAAATAAATAGTCTACAAAAGGAAAAAAGGCTTTTCAACAAGAGCTCTTAAAATTTACAAAGTCTGAAAATAAGTAAATGTTACACACTTTTCTATTTATTTACATAAAGAACCCTATAAAACTGTGCTGGGTAGTAGAAACCAAGTTAAAACAACATCGGAGAAACCACATGTCCTAAAGGATTTAGTAGGTCATGTTAAATCGACAATACTGGACCTTGGTCAATTACTTCTGGTCCAGTGTGTTCAATTTCATATTTAGATCAAGTTCATATAAGCATGAACAGCACGCTACACTTATTTACTTAGCTCTTTGGTAACCAAAAGGATCACAAATAAAAATCTTATTTCCCCCAAGTACTTTTTCATTGAACCTATTTCAAAGAAATTCTTCATTTCCAATAGTGTGAGTTATGAACAGACAGGCTTGATAAACAATTAAAAACATATAGTTATAAAATAAGACGAACAAAGAAAAAAAACATGTATGGACAGTGCAAATCTACAAACTATAACTCCAAACACCCTCGGTTTTTTAAACCTCCATTTATAATCCATACTTATTAGCTGTCATCTATAGAATAGACCTAGCCATCGTTTATGTGTTGTCACCACCTGCCTGCACTTCCCCATGACAATTGAAAGTTCCAGACCTTGCAAGCTACTAAACCACTAACTTCAAACAAGAACCTGACAAGAACCACATTTAAAGCTGTGTTCTGGATCCGTTTGATGATCTGTCCTGGAGCTACTTGTGACAAGTTTTTGAACACATTCTCGCAAGCCAAAGTGTGTAAATGCTCTCTAAACATAAGTAAACAGAAGATGAGTGTTAGGCAGAGCAGATGTACACTCCATTTCAGTTAGCACCTAGCAAATCTTCAGAGTTCCACAGTCCAGCCAACTACTGGTAGCATTGCAGTGAAAATTAACAGCTAGATACTTTTCAATTCCTTCATGTCACCTAGAATTTCCTGTTACAGTTCTTAGAGAAACCTTCTAAAAACTACAGGAACCAACCCTGCTACAATCAGCACCATTTGAATCTAACAGGAAAATAAAAACAAGCAAACCAAGAAAACAAACTGTGATAACCAGGTGTTTAATCGTACTGTATATTATCACCTTTTTGTGACACAAATGATGGGTTATCAAAATCAAAAGCAGAAGGAAAAAAAAACGTAAAGCTGCAGTTGAGCCAGTCTCCAATTCCATCACCCTGTTGGTCAAACAGTGAGGGACGTACGGCTGGTTCCTCAGAACCTGGTCCAAACCCTACAGGACCTGGAGCCGGGAGTGGGTGGAGCCGGGTTTTGGGCTCAGTGAGGAACAGGGGTCTCTGAAGGGCCTCTCATTGGCTCCTCCGCCCCTTCCCCGGCGACCATGAGTGAGTTTAGTATCCAGGGCGTGGTGCCTTCTAACTGTTGCTCTCCTCTGGTAAAGTGCCATTACAGTCCTGGAGCATAGGCATTGAAAGGGGGCTGGGCTGGCCATCAGGGATGTCATACTCCGCGCTCTCTGCTAACTCGCCCTCACGCTCACAGATGACAGTCATGGGACTGCTCAGGATGCGGTTGCGGGCATTGTACTTGCTGCTGGCAGCAGAGGGTGGCGTGCGCGATCTGCCATACTTCATCCCGCTCAGTGGCGGTGGTGATGCTAATGAGCTGGAGGTGTAGGACAGTCCCTCACCACGGGCCCACTCCTCTGGTGTCCTCTTACCTCGGCCTGGCGAAGCAAAGGAGCTGTGCGGCGTTGTCGGTGATGATGGAGAAAGAGGTGGATCCAGGGAGGACTCTGAGCGCGTTCTCTGGAAGCGAGGGTCTGTTGAACGGAGCATCTCAGCGGCTGACATGCGGAAGCTGGTCTCAGAGCGGCTGCCCTTTTTCAGAAGCAGAGCCTTGAAGGTGTCGCTGCTGGTGGCAGACTTGCGCAGGTTGCGCTGGATGGAGCCCGCCTGGCGGCCCATGTGTGCTGGGGATGCCAGAGCTGGGGGGGTGCCCGTGGGGGTGACCGGGGGAGACTGACAGGGGGAGCTACCCCGCTGTTTTTCCTCCTCAGATTCCTTACGACCCAGGACCTTCCTCTTGGACCTAAGGGTAAAAGAGTAAAGCCTGGTTAGAGAGACAGCTGGTAGGTGACAATAAGCTACAGTTGGAGTAATGAGAGGGGGCTCAGGACAACAGTGTCAGTGATATTGATCAGGACTGGCCTGGAGGGCTGGGTAGAAGATGACAGTTTGGCTGGTCATATTCAGAGGATAGATCGAGCGGTCGAGTGGTAGACAGTCTAACGTCAAGCCCAGATTTCAAAAGTAATTATTAAAACATCTGCATAAAGATGAAACAGCTGCGTATCCACCATGTAGTGACTGGTAGCTAAGGTTAGAACATCTGAACAATAGCAGAGATTTTCTAAATCTAAATCCAAAGTTTGCCGTTTCCTTGCATGGAACCTGACATACATCGCTTTTCTCTTTCATCATTTTGTGTCTGAACTGGTAATGCAACTGTTGTGCCAAATTGTGTTCAAAAGGCAAAGCTTTCTTCTTTTCAGTAAGACTGGCCATTTAGCATGTACACAATTGTCTAAATCATGACTTAATTTTCCCAGTGTAAACAACGACCTTCAGAATTCCCTAGATGCCCTGCTTAGAGATGTAAGCAGTAAACAATGGAGGGACTCAGGGGCTTGAGCACTGCGGAAAGAATGGCTTAGAGCTTTTAAATGTTTTATTCAAATGCAATAACTTCAAAGAAAACGGCACACACTGCAACTCTAGGGAAAGGCTCAGAGGTGGCACAACGAAATTTGTCAACAGCAGAAACTGGGAAAAGTGCCAAAAGCATATATATATTTTTTTTCTAAAAGAAAAAAGACAGTTGAGCCTCCTCGCCAGCAGGGGGTGGTCAAAATCTTTCCACATCATCATTTCTTCCTATGGTAAGCAATGTGTCAAAGTCACAACTAGCAGGGGAGACCAGCATATTTAATCAGGGTCCAGGGGTTACTATGGGCTGGAGGATTATTGCACTAATCCAGTGCTAGCATAATCACGAGGGGAGAAACAGGACTGGCTAATTACAGTAATGGGCTACTTGCTGCTCCATAACTCTCTGTGCAAGGGGGGGTCTCGCTCTCCATTACCCCGCTGTGAGGGGTGAGAGGAAAAAGAGGTACAGACGAGATGAAGTGAGGAGGGTAAATGGTGACAGGCTTGAAAAAAGGGATTTGATGACACTGGCGAGGAGGGTAAAGAAGGCGGACTGACAACATGTAATCCATCAGATCAACTCTGAAGACAAGAGGGCTTTAAATAAAGACAAGCAAGATATATCCGTGGTATAATATGGAATCAGTGATGGATAAGATTATGAGAAAAGACAGAACTGGAGTTGTTGGGTGGGATAATTGTGGATGCCCCAAATACAACCTCAACACTGTGGTGTCTCCATGAGAGCTCCAGTAGCACATTAGCCCACAGGTTAGGCCATCATTATGTAACATCACTCTGTCACAGCTGATGTAACCAGTCAAAAGCATAGCACTCCTCAGATTGATGCCCTTTCCAGCAACACACTGACAGAATCCTCCCTGGTACAAAGTGCAAACAATTGAGGTTGTGGAAAAGGTGTGAAGAGAAAGAATTTATAAAAAAAAGACAAAGAGAAAGGCAGGTGTAGAATAGTAGGTAGTGGGAGAAATGCTGATTAAATCTATCAAGGTCTACAAACATTCAACACCCGCAAAGTTTGGAGGGATGCATTGATTTTATTCTTTCTAGAAGATGTTTGATGGTAAGACTCCCGGAGCTGGCCTCATTCTACTCCTGGTGGGATTGTGATAACGATCATTTTAGGATTTAATCACTTTCTCTCTGTTTCTCCTTGGTTTGTGAATGAGAAAGTGAAGACATGAAAAGGGGTAAGGTAGCTAGAGGCAGGACAAACGGGGCTTCAACAGGCAGCTGTAACCATGTTAAAACACCATCCAACCCTCCTTTCTTACTCTCCATCTTTCCTTCCTTCAATCTTTCCTTTGGCCAACTATTATCTACCTCTCTTGCACAGAAATACATTAGAGAAGCATATGATGAGCAAAAGTGAAGCCTTAAAGCGAATGCACTCGCACACAAATACACACGCACAGTATCAAATCCCCTGATATGAAATCATGTGGCACTCGAGTACTCTCCGACCGTCATAACACTGCACGTGACCCAGATACACACGTGCTGGTCGGTTTGCTTGAGTGATTTATGTACATGTTATGCTTCCAATGAGCGCATGCATGTGTGTGACACCGTTAAAGAGTACAGGCTACCTGGGAGAACAGAGTGTACAGGAGAGAGGGAGAGATGAAAAAGGAGGGAGTGACAGGGGGAGAGAGAGAAGAACAGAAGGAGAGAGATGGGAAGAGATGGAAAGAAGCTCTTGAGGGAAGCTCGAGGGTGTTCACAAGCTCAATAATGAATGAACCATCAGCCTTTTTATATAGTAAGCTACCTTCTACCTCCAGCATCCAGCCTACATGCTGTTCTTCCACAGGCACCCAGTCACTCACAAAGCCTTCCATCCCAGAGAACTGGTCAGTCTCTGTCTGAGTGAAACGTTACAGGAAAGCTGCCTGGTTAGAGACCAGCCGACACCAAAGACCAGCCTAGAGCCTGACAAATGTACACGCTACCAGATGGGATAGCCTGGCCAAAGTTGTGACAGAGAAGGAGGGGGGGGAGGGTTTAGAGGGAGGAGTAGGAGTAACTAAGGAAAATGACAACATCTGGGTACAGGGGTTAGGCTGAGAGGGTCTTGCAATAAAAAAAATATGAATGATTTTGAATTATGTACTTTCCATATGTTGATGAATTGCTGTTTGAGGACAACATTTTCTGAGATGAAAGATTAACTGAGAGGAGGATGTTGTTGCGTACCTGTGGATGGCAGCGAAGAGGTCCTCGGTGGTTCGGGGCCGTGTGGGGGTCACCATGTCCCCCCTCCGGGGGGTCCTGTCGGTGCCAGTGGCCAGGGAAGACTCAGCAGCGCTGATGGGTTCAAACACTTCACCTAAGAGAGACGTATGTATTACATTCTCAAATTAAAAGCATGTTATGCACATTGTAGAAAACACGTACCAGTGTTCACAGACCCAATCATTACGCATACCTGCAGGAGTGCAAAACCTCCCTTGCTAAATAGAAACACAAGCACAGGACAGATGTGTCACCCACACACTGACGCCAGCTAAAGTGCAAGTTAAAACACACACACACAAACCAGCAGTCAGATGTCCCGCGACCTGAGTGATAAATAGATGTGGTGCTGGACTGACTTGCTTACATTCTCCGTCCTCTACTTGAGCTTCCCTCCTTCGTTCGCGCCTGCACTTCGACTGCCTGAGCCGTTGCAGGCGATCTCACGTTAGCCCCCGCCCCCCTGGTATAGTGGGCCCCTCCCCTTCCTGTATACACTCCCCCTCTTTCCACTAAACAGACCTCCGCTGGGACAGATGCCCCTTGGGAAGGGGGGGCATGAAAAGAAAGATAAAGCACAGTAGAGTGACAGATGCCACAGAGAACAGCACACAGAATATAGACAGTTCAAAATAAGAATAGATGGACAGAGTCAAGCAGACATTGAGAGGAGAAGCAGAAGAGAGATAGAGCAGGGGGGGTACAGAAATAGAGAGGGTAAGAGAGAGAGAAAGAGAGCGAGAAAGAGAGAATAAATCCAGGCATCTGCCGCAGTGTTGTCCCTCACTAAGCTCTCACTCTGGGGAATGAGGCAGGTATGATGCTTCTCTGGTTCAATGTCACAAAACAGACAACCAGGCAGGACCCATGCTATGTACGCACTGAACAGACCAATCATGTTTTGAGGCATTTCATTTAAGGACGCTGTTGGTGGAGATGCATAGACCCAAGGATTAGATTTGAATTTTAAATCCCATAAGTGTCACAGTTTAAAATCCCCTAAAATGGCCAGGATGGATTCCAGGCAGCCCTGATTAAATTCTCACAAATGTCTAAGATCTACAGTGCTTAAATAATCAAGATACAGGATGGTTTTCATGTTTTAGGAATAACCTTATATCACATTTCATCTGTATTGTGTTTCTAAATTATTCTTTAAATTAGAATCTGAGAAAAAAGTCAAACTGGCCCCGATGTCTTGTCTTTACATCCTGCCTTCAAGGAGATAGTCAGAGAGAAAGCTAGAAAGCCCAGTTAAAGCCTCTTGCCTTAAGCACTGCAAATTTTCAGCACTGTGACCAAACTCTCAAATGCCTTTTACCTGGGCCAACCCAAACTTTCAGCATGAAATAAACACCCCCCCAACTATGAATAGTTAATAATGAGGACAGAGTTAGCATCAATCAGCAACCAAAGTGCTTACTTTTGAAGCAGTTTCTATACTATTTACAAAGATCTCATTTAGTTCCTTCAAGACAAGTCAAGTTCATGTAGTTCTATAAGACATTTCAGTAGAAACTCACCACTCTCTTCGTCCTTAGAGCTGACGGATCCACTGGTACTGCTGGTTCCGTCTCCATCTTCCTCCTCATCCTCTTCATCATCCTCTTGTTCAGACTCTCCATTTTCCCCCTGCGCCTCAGTGGGGATCGTCTCCTGAGCGACGGAAGCTGACGGCTGGGTCTCCTGCTGGCCATCTGTGGAGGTGGAGGATTCACTACTTCCTGAAAACTCATTCTCCCCCTGCTCTTTCCTCTCCTTTTCCTGCTTCTCTTCTCCTTTCACTTCACCATCCACCTGGTCTTCTTCTGTAGTGGTTATGGTTATCTCTTCTTGGGGGCTAAATGTGGGACTAACTTGGGGAGACTCCTCCTTCTCTGCCTGCAGGGGAAGGACTGAGGTGAGGTAAAGTTTAGGCTTCTTGGAGGCCACTGGAGGTTTTTGTTTGACTGGAGAGCTTTTGACTGCCTCCACCAAGGGGCCTGAAAGGGGCGACAGTTCCTCCTCCATGCCCAGTTGGACCAAGTCATCGGACTGATCCTCATGTTTCGTGACAGGGATGGTGTCGCCTTGCAGCACCTCAGAGTCGCCACCATCCTTGAAGAGCTTCTTCGCAGAAGACAAATCCTCAGTGATTTCCTCTGGTCTGGTGAAGTTTATTAGAGTTAGCGTTGTTGGATGCTCAATTCTCTTTGGCTTCTCCATTGTCTGGGGCTCGAGGACCTGAACCTGGTCACCCCCCGTTGTGTGAAGTTTGGTACAGTCCACATTACTGTTAACTTGCTTCTCTGGCCACTTGACGGAGCGAAGGTGAACACTCTGCAAGGCGAAGGGGGTTATAAGGGGCATGGGGGACTTTCCAGTGTCTTTAGTTGCTGGACTGTCAGGAGTTCTGGCTGGTTTGAGAGTGTTCTTTGCTGCCTTCAAGCTGAACAGTGAGGCTGTGGGTGGAGCAGGGGATGGGAGGGGCGGAGGTGGTGGGGGAATGAGGACCAGAGTTGGGAATAGAGGGGGAGGTGGAGAAGGACAGCGACTATCATTAAAGGAGACAGCAGGGTGGATGAGAGAGTCTGGAGGAGGAGGTGGAGGGAAGTCTGGAGAGGTGGAGTAAGGAGGCGGGCTAATGGCCGAGGTCTGAGGGGTTGTGGGTAACCAGGGAGCGAGGGGCAAAGATGCAGAGCCAGGGCTGGGTGGAGGGAGAGGAGCAGGGAAGGAAGGTGGGGGGCTGATGGGCGTGCTGGGTTCTGAGGTGGGAGGCAGGGGGGGAGGGGGAGGTGGAGGTGGGCCTGAGTTCCTGAGAGAGTCGGAGGCATTTGAGGAGAGGGAGGTTGAGGAAGAGGAGATGGAAACGGATGAGAGGAGGGAGGACTTCCTCTCAGGCACTTTGGGCTTGGAGCGTCCCGATGGGGAGTGCGATCTCATGAAGGAGGGAACTGGTGTGCCGGCCGTGGGGGTGTTGGACTGGCTGGAATAGCCGCTGGAGGGGGATGTCAGTCTGTGGATCCGGTCCGGGGAGGAGGTGGCCATCTTGGCCTTGACTGCCACACCTTCCTGGGCTGGCGGAATGGGAGCCTGGGTTTTGTTGAGATTTTGCTCACTTCCGTTTGACAGATCCTGTGGTTGTGTCCCCGCTAAAACATCAGCAGTGGGATGGTGCTGATTTGTGGAAGTGCTCTTTGGCCCCTGGTCTCCATTGTTAAGGGGGTAGTCCATGTAGTATCCCCAGGACTCTGCATAATCTGAACGCAGGCTGCTAGTGTCACTGTGAGCCGGTGTCACATTACAGAGCGAATACACATTAGCCACTGCTGTGTTGGTAGCTGCTAGTGATGTGGTGGAGCTAATGCTGCTCTGGCTCCGGGGCCTTAGGAGCCAGGGGTCCTCGTATTCGCTGCAAGGACTGTGGGAGGCTGAGGAGGGGGACACACCCTTCCCCCCCCTCAACCCCATCTGAAGGCTTTGCTGGAGGCTAGCAATCAGGGTCTCATTGAGCACTGACCCGTTAGCACAGGCACTAACCCCACTAATGGTGCTTACACCGCCCAGGGGCTTCTTCCCGCCAGGCTTGCGACGGAGGGAGTCAGTCCGAGCCGGGGGCAGCGGCGGTTTCTTGGCTTTACGAAGTGAGATGCTCCGAGACAATGAGCGTTCGCTGTATAGACTGTTAGTGTCTTCCTCATGGCTAGCCAGCTCACGGCACTCATACATGCTGTGCCTAGCAGTCCGGCCAGCAGCTGTCCCGTGTCCCTGCCCGCTTCCGTGGCTGCGGGAGCGCAGGCCGGAGTCCATGTGCATGGAGGTGTAGTAACCGTCATTGTCCTGGGAGTACAGGGAGCTGGAGTCGGTGGTGGTACGCGACGACAGCTCCAGGCTGCTGTACAAGTGGTTAATGGGTGTGGAACAGCTAGAAGTCAGAGGGCGCCGGGGCAGGACCACATTCTCTGGGGTGTCGTAAATCGACCACTGGTCGTCGGCCGAAGAGGGTGGTGTTGCTGCGACGGTACTGCTGTGGCTGTTCATGCTGCCATCTGAATGGCCCGAATCGCTGGCTTTTCCTGGGGCAACCTCCCCTCCATTTTGGGGTTCGATTTGTGTCGATGTTGAGCTGGCCTGGCCAGGGCAGGCGGCCCTCTGGTTGAAGGAGTTGGAGCTGAGGGGGTCTGCGCTGGTGCCTGCAGACAGGCTGAAAGGCCTGGATGCAGGGTAGGCCATCCTGGGTGACTGGGTGTGCTGGCTGGTGGATGTGTTGAGGGCTACGACCTCTGCAGAGCAGGACATGGTGGCATTGGGGAGGAGCGATGTGGAGTAGGCAGCATGGGGTGACACCACACATGCCGGGCCGCCTCCCCACTCTCCAGTTTGCGTTGGGCAGCCCCGGACCTCCTGGGATTTTGGCCGTGGCAGAGTATCTGTTCTTGGGGCACTTCTCAGATGAACCACTGTATCATCAACCTGTAGCTTGCCAATCTGCCTCTGGGATGCATTGCAGTCCTCCGGCCTGATGGGGGTGCTGCTATGGATGGGCTCGGCACTGAGAGACACCCTGGCCCCATGTCTGGGAAGACTGTGAAAACGCTGAGAATCTCCTTTGAGATGGTAGGGCAGGTTTGCCATTCTGGAAAAGCCATCACTACTGGAGACTGAGATGCTTCCTGTAGATGAGGAAGTGGAAAGTCCCGCCATCTGAGCTGCGATCCCCTGTCCCCGTTGTGCCCGAATTCTTCGCATGGATGGCGGAACGATCTTTACCTCTTCAGTCTGGCAACCCGAATCCCTGGTCTCAGAATGCCGGAGTGTTGAGTTCACACTTCCGACTCTTCCCAATGTGGAATACTGTCCGGGGATGAACATAGAATGTGGCCGAAGCTCGCCGCCATGTCCTTTTGCTGCTGAAGAATAGGCACAGGCAGAAAAAGAGTGAGGTTAGAAATATGAGCAATCAAAAACATCCAGCTTCCTCTCCTTCAGTCCCTCTCTAATTTCCTCTCCCTCCCCATCTTTATGGCAGGCTGTCAATCAGATTAGCCGCATCTATCGGGGAGGCTAATTAATTTGATTTGCTGAGTCCATGTCTTAGCGCTAATAACCCCTGGTCGCCTTCATTAAGACAGAAATGGAGGGAGCGAGACAGAAGGAGGGAGAGGAGTGGGACAGAGACAAAACAGATGCCAGAAGGCAGGCTGCTGCTTTTCTTCAACTCTGGCTCTGTCGTATCAGAAAGAGGAAGGTCCGCAAGGTGGGATGGGTAGAGGGGAAGCATTCAGCAGCTGGCACACAAACATTGTGAGTACACACACGCATCATACAGGCAGTAAACAAAGTGAATCATCAAGTTGAAAATAGGTAAGGATGTACCATATCACAGGTGCCTGTTTAGTCTTGCTAAAACACACCAACTCATAGCAGGGACTGACAGGCCAGTGTTACTGTTGAAGACAGATTAAGATAGAGGTCTCTACATCACAGTCTTACTCACTGAGCCAGCGACAGAATGACCATCTAAAAGTAATCTGTCTGTGTGTGCGCTTGTCTCTCATTCTTTCTACCTGCATGTTTTTTGGGTTGATTGTTGGTCTAACAAGGATTTAAAGCTCTGCCTATCAGCTGTACACATCTTAATGCAGAGGGAAATTACATCCTCTCCAACTTAAGCAGTCACTCAGATAAAAATAAATCTTGAGGTTATCTTGTCAGCTGGTCTGGAAGGCACTGGATCTGAAGCCCCTGTTTGTAAAGCAGCTCATCTGTTCTAAGGCTTAGGGGTCAGAAGGGACTTAAAAACACAACACCTGGAGTGGGACACGGTCAGGAGGACAGAGGAGTGCTGGGTTTGAGTTCAATTTCACATCCAAATACCAAATAATATTATATTACTCTTGAGCAGTACTCCCTTTCAATTTTAACCTCACACTTCTATTCTGCCCCTCCATTGGCCACTGCCCAAACCCTCTTTTATGATGGCTAATAAGTATTACAGAGTTGTGAAATATGGATGAAGGTTGACAACATCTGCGGTAAGAATGCTGAGATTACATGCTGGGTTTTAGTAGTGGGGTGTGTGGGATGCACTGTGGCATGTTAAGATTATCTGTGTGTCTCAGGGATTATCCCACGCCATTCAAAAAGGAGAGTGTAGCGACAAGGCCCAGGTAGGGGTAATGGGAAAGGAAGTGTTTTGAGCCATGTCCAAATCTGGACAAATGGATTTAAAGAACTAAAGTTCCTACACTGGCAGATGCAAGTAAATCAACTCAAACAAATCACATTTGAGGCATATAAAGAGGAGAGTGCTTCAGTGAGTATGCTTATTCATTTTGTCAAACCTGAAAGTATTTGCTAAGAGACAACGTTTCTACAGGGTGCAGAGTGCCATGAGATGGTAAAAGCCAACACAACCAGACAAGATGTCTGCAGCCTTCTGTGCAGTCTGCACAAATAGCAGCTTTCTACACTAGCTTAGCAAGTAGTCAATGTTAGCAAAACAATGATGAGCTTTTGTCTCAAATAACAAACACTTGAAAGGAACAGCTATGGAGATAATTATGTGGGGGAGAGAGGAATGGCACAGAAAGACGGCTGAGTCAAGGTTCCAATCCCCATCCCCAGGAAAGTGTGGTCTGGAGTGTCTCTGGGACAAGACACTGCCAATGTTTACCCATTACCAATGAAATGGTGTACACTTTGGTTATGAGACTACTCAGGGAAGAATATTGTCTGCATGCACACTAAAAAATAATACAATATCTACTTATTCGCCCCAAAAATGTTCACAATAATAACTCCCTTTTGCAATTGATATCAAAATGAATAAGCATACTGTTTATGCAGAGTTTCTACAAGGTAGGGTAAAGGTTCTACAGTTCCTTGAAAGGGGTAGGAATTCTAAAAGGGAAAGAAGACTCCAGAAGGTGCAATGAAAGTGGTTCTGCAATAGATTTGACCAAATAGAGTCAAACTAGTCACTAATCCAGCCAGGGGTGTGTCAGGCTGTCAGGTACCAGCTAACTGGCACTGGGATGGTGGGAGGACTACAGGACTAGTCAGAGCCAGAGCAGCACAGCTCTGAGTTCATATACCGTACCTAGTTCGGAGCAGATGTTGTCGGGCAGCCCTGATATAGTCTTTCTGCGCTTGACCTTCTTGGGCCGACGGGAGACTGTGTCAGTGTTAATGAGGGAGCGGCGAATGCTGGCCTGCCGGTCAAACGTTGCCCCTAGTGGCCGGGAGGGCGAGAGCAGGCAGGCAGAACACGCAAACAAAAACCAGCCCGTTAGTGACACAAACACACGTGCAGTGGTTTTCCATGTTACATGCATGAGTATAGAGACAGACTAAAGGACAGACCCAGAATGATTAGTCACAGGCTCTCTCATACACACACACACACATATATTTAGAAAAACTTGCTTTAGGACAAACATGCAGAGGACAAAAAGGGGAAAACACACTGAAGAACACAAACAAAATAAAAAGGGTTGGCATGCATACACAATTTCACATACAGGTGCTCTGCTCTGATTCCTTGAAATCAGTTAAATTATCTCTGTGTAGCTGATCTTTGTGATTTGATTTATTTATTTTGTGTTCAATTTCACAAAATAATGTTATGTCTGATTATGGTCTAGCATCATCACACCAACTTCCAGCTCGTTTGGGAGAGCCAAAGATTGAGGAGTGTCTTAAGCACATCTTCAGCCAGCAGCATAGTGCCCTGTACTCCATTGCTAGTTTGCCTCAAAGAGGGTTTGGCCTGGTCAGTACCTGGATGTTAGACCAATGATGCTGAAAGTGGTGTTGGAGGGCCAGTAGGGGGCAAACTTTCCCACTCTTCAAAAGATAAGTAAAGGGAACAGCAGTAAAGGGTACTCTGTCTGTAAAGGCTGCCGTCTTTCAGGTGAGATATAAAATAGATGTCCCGACTCCCTGTGGTCACTAAAGATCCCATGGCACTTATCATAAGAGTGGGGTGTTAACCCCGGGGTCCTGGTAAATGTTCAATCTGGCTGTCATATTATCATAAAAACCTAATCATCCCCAGCCTCAATTGGCTCCTCCCCCTGTAACTATTTCCAGGCCATTGCTGCAAAGGAGAGTATGGTCTCAGTCAACATGCCTGGTAAAATAATGGTTAATAATAGTCTTGTCAAGCCATCCTGCTAATTATCACGCTTCTCACTTGACCAGGATATATTCACTGGTATCAAGCCCCACCACAAGGAGTCACTAGATCAGGGGTCTCCTACCCTGTTCCTGGAGAGCTACTGTTTTTACTCCAACTCTAATTTAGCACACCTGATTCTAAAAATGAGCTGGTTGATTTGGTGAAAGAGTACTTAGGGGTGAAGTGAACCTACAGGATAGTAGCTCCCCAAGTAAAAAAAAAAGTATATTTAATGTACTTGAAATGTATTTTATTTATCCTAAATATACTTCTAATATATTATTTTGGTATGTATATTTTGAAAGTATACTTCAAATATACTTAAATATATTAAATACATACTTATGGTTAAACATAAGTATACTAGAAGTATAATACTGGAGTATAATTTAAATATACTTTTTTTTTACTTGGGTCTCCAGGAACAGGGTTGGACACTCTGTATTAGATCATAACTAGTGGCGGCAGCTGGTCTTTCAAAGAGGGGAAGCTCATTTTCTGCCTACATCATAGAAATTGTCTATTTATTTATACGTAAATTCTGCCCTACGTTCCTTTTCAAGAAAATGCTCTGTGACCCTGTCGTACCAACTAGGCGTCTTTTCTAGTGACTTGACTAGTGTCCAATGGCCAGCAGAGCTAGGTTGCTTAAACGGTCTTGGCCCATTTGTGTTATGGGTGTAGGACTTGAGCTGATTTAAACAGGAGAAGCTCCTTTCTATACCTGCAGATGTAGAACCAATTGTTGCCACTAATGAGAACAGTTTTTAAAGCTGAGGCATTGCACTGTTCAATTCCATGTCGTTAAGGAACACCAAATAATCACACAGCTTTCCCCTGTTACACTGCAAGTCCTGATCTGAATACAATCAAAGTGATGGCCATAACTTTTCAGGACACTTTGAAAGTCCTCCTCTGGAAACACTTGTCTCATATCATAAAATTTCCCTGGATTGACTAATTCTAAGAAGAGTATACTTTCTAAATTTGAAAATCGTCAAGGAATTTGCTCCAAGATGTTATCAAGGATGGCCATGTACAGTTGTCTGTAGGGCTCTTGGGGATTCTGCAATTGGGTCATACAGCAATTTAAACTGAAACAAGGAATGTGGTATATCATTGTATGAAATGTATGATGATTATTGTCTAGCAATTTTGCCTAGCAAAAACCAAGAAATAGGTTGCAGCAGTTTGTGTTTCTACTACACTTGCAAAATCAGCAACTGGGACTGAGCTCAAAAAACTTTTTATAGTATGAAATCGCTGTCAATCAAAAGGACATGCAGTCTTTCTACAGACCCTCCAATCATCATGCAGAAACCCGAAGTCCAGGCCAGCCCACTCCTTTCACCCCCAGAGACGCTGAGCATCTGTGGGCGGGACATAATCGCAGCATTTATCCAATGATCGTCTAGTTTCGAAGCAGTGAAAAAAAACTGTTCAAAGCAGCCCTGTTGAAGTCCATGGACACCAGGCTTCAACCGGGAAATGCACTGTGACACCTCGGGAATGTATGAGAAAAAAAATGAATCAGTCGACCTGCTATATATAGCTTATTCTGAACAAAATCGTCATCGAGATGAACGTGTTCTAACGCATTTATTGTCAATAAAATGTTAACACAACAGTACATATTTAACCATTAATCTTTTGACATTTTAGGGCAAGCTGAGCTTCCCTTGCAGTCTTAAAGACATCGCACCAGATCATAACGTCACTAAAGTCAACCATGTCTGAAACCTACTCCTCTGCTAACTAATTAGCATCTAACATATTCAAACCTTTTTTCCGTATATTTTTTTATAATTTTTAATATATATTTGTTTTTAGTGAACACATTAGGCAATATAACCAATTTCCGAAAATACCAATTATTATTTTGTCCATAAAATGCATTTAATGCTAGTTAATGTCCATCTTGGTATTCTACTATTTTTTGTATAAAGTTGATGTTTTTAACCCCTGGTTCCAATATGCTAGTTCCTAACATTTACTATGTATTTTTTGTAGTTTTTGAAAAAGTTACATAGTGCAGGCTTAAACAACATGTTTTGAATTTAATTTGAATATATATCATAGACATTAAACTCTAACCACTGACTCTAATCTCAAGTCAACAGCAAGTTAAGAAGCCTGCGGAATTAGTAGGGTTTAAAAAATACATTATTTAAAGACAGGTATTAAAATAAAGTTGACACTAATGGATATAGATTGACTCTGAGGAACATTGATGCTACTTAGGAGTGTTTTTGACAGGTTCTATCCTTGGACAGGAGAGCCCAGAGGTGTTCTCTCTATTCCTCTCTCTCGCTCTCCCTCAATGCCCTCTGGGAGTTTGTGTTCTACTCACAACTGAGACAGAGGACAGTACAACACTATCTCTGACTCTGTGCCAAAGCTGACAAACTGAGTTAGAAGGAGAGAAAGTGTGTGTGTGTGTGTCAGTGAAAGGCCCAGTGTAACTTCCTAATGATTGACATTTTACAAGCAGAGCCAATGTTGTAGCTTGTGGATTGGAATGACACCAGGTGCTGGTGTGTGTTGTGTGACTGGGTGTTGTGTATGTTTGTGTGAGTATGTGTGTGTAATCTCTGACGGACGTGTCGTAGATTGACGTGCAGTCATGGAGCTGCCTTGACCTTTGACAACTCTCTTTTCTAGATTGAGCACGCTTCTGAAACAGACACACACAAATACTAACACGGGGTGGGGTTGGGGGGCAAAAGATGGTGTGAGACAATGAGAAAGGAAACAGTGAGTGGGACGTAGAGGAGGATAACAGATACTTCGACTGTGACGTCACAAACACAACAGTCATTCCAATCAGCCAGTGAGTTCAATCAGACACAGTGAGTGAGCGATTCTAGCTTGATTCTAGGGCGTAGGAGCAGGCAAGTCCCCCCCAATGTTAGAAGCAGATAATGTGGTCCCCCAATAATAAAAACAAATTTGTTTGCTAACAAAACCTATTAGGTGTCCCCCCAATATCAAACCTACTCCTAGGCCCTTGGGGTGCTCACTTTAACATGAACATTCTGTAGGCATCGCTCGTGTTAAAGGTGCAGTAGGGGTGATCATGATCAAACACCCAGGCTGTACAACGTCATCGGGCACGGGGGCAGAGAGTTTAGTTGCCGGGGGTGTGGCCTACCTGTAACATTGATAGGGATGATGTCAGTGGGCACAGCCTGGGCCTGCATCCTCATCTTCTCCTCGGGGGTGGGGAGGGGCGGTACCTTGTGGCGGCGCAACTGTCCATCACACTCGTCTATCCCCTCCTCTTCCTCCTGTGGGGACTGGGGCCTCACGGAGAGCAGGGACTTGTCATCCTCCGCCGACGAAGCCATGGACTGTAGGAGACATGGATGAGAGGCAGGTGAGAGAGGCCACGGAGGAGAACAGGCAGAGAGAAAGGAGGACAGCTTCTAACAAAGCCTGAGGTAACAAACCTCCACTGAGCATGCCTTCTCTGGGTCTGTCATCCTTTCTATGAACCGTTTAAACCTCCTCCAGCACTGTGCTTATTATTGCGCTGACACACAAGCCGTGTTTACAGAAGCGTTCTGACCTTTCAGCCAGAGGGTCCATAAACTTGTTTGATGGTTAATAATACACACACCCTCAGAAACTGACAGAAATTAGGAACAGGAGGAGTAATATATCAAGAGAATGAGTCCAAGAGATGCGTCAATGCGTTTAATTCTGTTCACAGGTGGTGAGTTCTTGAGTTTACGTCTCACTGCATAAATAATAGGGAAAACAGTGCCACCAATATTATTACTGCTATACTCAAAGGCTTTCACTTGGACAGGACAACCATCCAGATCTCTAACTTTCATAGTTTGGTTGTTTCTGAAACAAAACACTTTGGTTGCTTTAGGTTATTTCCACCGTAAACAAATAACCATTTTATATTCAACAGCATGGCAATCTAAAGCATATTTTTCATTACCTGGACTGGGCACCACTAGACTATTTGACAATTTACACAGATGCTAGAGCCCACACCTCCTAGTTTGATGGAGGTAAGAATGAAATGTTGCAGATTTTTACTGTATTGTCATGTGCCCAGAACCGCATATGTAATTGCACATGCATTGAAACTGTAACGCCACGTCTCCAAACATTGCAGTAAGTAAAGAGCCACCTAGAACTTTATATTTTGTTTAACTCAAACAGTTGGGATAGCAGAGGGCCACTGGTTGAAGCCAAGAATGGGCCAGCTTGACCGAGTAAGTGTGAATGCAGCTACACCGGGCATAAGCCAATGTAAAACAATCTTTATTAAATCACTGCTGATCCCTATCAGTGCCTGCCAAATTAAAAGCTATAAGTGGCTCTACTACACAAATGGTAAACACACCATGGCAGCAAAGTTCTAAATGGAGAGAGTGACTGATTGAGACAGAGAGCGGGCGCACTACAGCTTTGTACCACTGGAGGTCAGGCTGATACCAGTTTTGTGTGTTGTGTATGGGTTGTGGATGCTGTGAAGTGAAGCTATTACCTTCTTGTCAGTATCGTCCTGATCATCCTGCAGGCTGCTTTGGGAGTCTGCCCTTCCAGAAAACGTGGGACCTTGTGAGTAGTACTGGGAGCTACGGAAGCCATCCTTCCTCAATTTATCACACTCTGAAAGACAAAGATATAGACATTCATTAAACTTAAAGGGGCTAAAATTAGAATTCTTGCATTATAATAAAATAATATAGAAATGTCCATACAGTAATGGTGGAAGAATTATTTTTCACAAAATTAACCAGACATTTATGTTCGTTACACAAAAATATTGCCTAACATGCAGAATTTATATGAATCAAAAGAAGACAAACTAGCCATTGATAAATGATGACGAGTGACATCACTCTGCCATTTGTTATTCAAATAGCAAAAAAACATTGCATAGTGTACGGAATCTGTGAAGGAGTAGACTTTATTATGTCCCTTTGTCAACTGATCACTTGTGATTAATTTAATTATTTGCACTTGTGACCATGGGCCTTGTGTTATTTTTTAAATGGTGACCATGTTCACAGTGACAAATCCTGTTGTACATTTGAATAAAAAGTTACCTATTTCTATGACAATTTACCATCTTTGTTTCATGAATGTCACAGCATAGGCCAGCCATCTAAATTGCTTTTATGTATTTTTTTATATCAAGAAATATACATTTTATTGATTAAGTAAGGTAGTTATTAAAACAGAAAGTAATCCCAGTCTAATGGGGGAGACGTAACATACACCTGCAACAATTTATTAGAATTAGTACATCATATGTATTGATAGCTAATTCTAATTTTAGCTGGGGATGATTAGCTTGCCATGATTTCTTATAAGGGCCAGATTGGAAATTTGTCCCAGACAATGGGGTTAACACTGCTACTCTTACGATAAGTGCCATGGGATCTTTAGTGACCACAGAGAGTCAGGACACCGTTTAATGTCCTATCTGAAAGACAGTACCCTACGCAGGGCAGATGTCCCCATTACTGCATTGGTGATCATATGATACACAGTTCAACTATGTCAGAGAGTCAAGTCATTTACTGGAACTAAATCAACTACAATTTAAATGAGTACAACATACAGGCCAGTCAGCACCAGCTTCAGCGTATCACTTACAGGTCCACTGTCTCTACCTGTCAGGAACTATACATACACACCTTAGAGAATACACACATGCCTAAGAAGATGACCTGTTCAATAGCCCTCAGGTGGTTCAGAGACGCATACAGCATATCGATGGGGTGTGTATTTTTGTGTGTAGCTCAACTGCTGATTCTGACAGCTCAGAGCTCTTCTCATTAGAGCCCGCTGTGAGGGGTAAGATGCTAATTTATGTGTGTGTTTGTGACTACGTGTGTGTGTGTGCATGTTTGCGGGTGTCAGTTTTGGTCTGTCACACACAGAAGGTGGATTTGTCCTCTCTCCATCAAACACTTCCTTACTCGCCCTCATAGGGGATTTACACTTCCGTCGCTCTGCCAGCTTTCAGTGCTACCAGAGACCTTTTTGTCATATCTGCATGACTAACTAGATTAGAAAAACTGTATACACTACACACATGAATGCTATTTTCTGCTTAGTAACATACGTTAGTAAAAAGATGCAGAAATAACTGTATTAATTATAAATACTTAAATCATTTATGTAGGACTACCACTATCCAGGTCAAATTGATCATACAGTATAAGTGTACAGTAGATGTAAATATTCTAAAGATACGGTAATTGTAAAACCTATTTCCGATGTTGGAGCTATGTTGGGCAGCAGATAAAACATCAGACCAGTAGCAAACAGGGGTTGAATCCCAGAGCCGGCAAGGTAGAAAATAAATCTTTCTTCCCTTGAACAAGACAATGAACCCTAATTGCATGTATAATTTGCACTGGATAACAGCAAAATTCATATTTTGACCAAGTAATCATACTGAGTACCAAATTCTGGGCACTTCCACTCTTTAGTCCCGGATTTGAAGGCCCCTTCCACACGTTAGGGCCCTATATACTTGGTGCCCCTTTTCCCCTAGTTAGACACATCTGAATATACATTCCCCAGCCAACTCATTAGGTATACGTGTTCAACTGCACATTAATGTGAATATCTAATCAGCCAATTACATGGCAGCAAGTCAATGCATATAGGCATGTGGTGAAGATAATCTGCTGAAATTTAAACCAAGCATCAGAATGGGGAAAAAGAGAAAATATCCAGTAGAGCTGGGACGACGCGTTGACGTAAATACATAGATTAGCCAAAGGTACTGTCGACTTGCCATATTATTATACTGGTATGATGTCTGAACGTGAAGATGAACCTGGTCCTGCAGCTAAAAAACTCGCCCAAGGGCATCAAAATATGGGAGTATTTTAAACAAATTCCCAACCATCAAGTGGTATGTAAATCACAAATGGCTTTTTATAGCAGTACAACTGAAAAATGTACAACTGAAAAAGGCCTGATACTCTGAGGAGTCGAAACTTCCTCCACATTTAGGAGCGTTATGCTGTGCAACGTTTTACAGATTAGCCATAGATGGCCATAGTTGTTTTGTGTGCCAGAGAAGGAATAGTAGCCTACTGTACAATGCAGTATATACCGTAGATAGGAAACTGTTGTATTGCTCAACAATGTAATGAATGGAACAACAATACCAACAAACTGGTAAATCTATTTCAGCACTATGGATAGACGTTTTGGCTTGATGAAAATGAGTCTACTTCCTCTTTCAGAGACCATCTTACAAAGTTGTACAACTGAATTAATTGCTATTTTAAAAAAAATAAGAAAAGCGATTTATATGGGATATGCTTCCCTGCAAAATTTGTGTTGCACACAAAATCACTGCTTAAAATGTATAATCATCACCAAAGACAAAGCCACTCGTGCCTATTATTGAAAAACACTGTAGAATCACAATTCTCCAATAGAGTTGAAATGGCTAAATACGAAATCACTTTTCTCATTGCAATTTTTATGTAACCTAATATTTGTAAAATTATAGGTGCATAATACTGTATATTAAAATTATCAAGGAAACGCGCACCTACGTTTATTTATTCATTTCAGGGACAGTGCATATTTATAAACGTTTGTCAATATGCCAGAGATAGCCAAGAGGCTATTTTTCACCTGCAACCACTAAATAAGTACAAATAAGAACAAACTTTGGCCACTGAATGTCTGGGTTTTTAACACAGCTCAAACATCTGTTTTGTCCCAGGCGACAGACCGAGAAGTTAAGTTATTAGGCTAGTCACTGCATAAACTTGCGTCGCATGCATTAATAATAAACCTTCAGGAAGGAAAGACAACTGTCAGCAGTTTGCAACACTTCTGGGTGAAGAAAATATAAGACGATCTGAGATACTAATGTTAAGAAATATACCTTAAAGAAAACACGGAGTAGCTTATTTATATTATGTTCAATAAATTACAGTGATAGTACAGCTATAATTGTGTACCGATTATAATAAAACAATCAAATACCTTAACAGAATATTATATCATTAGGTCATTATCCCAGTCACTTAAAAAAAGACATTCTCATCTTACACAAAACGTCTGCAATGCTTAATGCAAATGCAAACACAATGCTCTTGCATTCGCTTTCACAAACGTGCATCTTTCATTATAGCTACAGGAAAGGACGTAAACTATTGACATTTGTAATAAATATTACACATTCTCGACCTGCAATATAAATGACGTTCTTCTGAATATGTAGGACGATTTACTTTTCTATATTTGGTATTCCTCGAACAATACTTTAATTACTTCATTTATTTTGGTGTTAGCTAAAATGTAGAATTCACTTTATTTTATTTATTCCTAAATTCAATTTTTGTTCCAAAATTCAGTTTTTTTATAGGTATTTTGTGTTAAAATTTGTAAAACCAGTATAATAATTATACACATTTTCTGTATTTTAAATTAATTTCTATTATAATTCTATTAATAGTTTAATTGATACATTTGTCATTGGATTAATAGAAAAAAACAATTTTTAGATTAAGTGTTACAAAAATAATTGTTAGTTATTTATTGAACTTTCCCTAACTTCTCATTCTGTGCTAATAAAATGGCTAATGTGGGCAGGGGACATGGTTCAATGAGACAGTGCCTGGGTGTTCTCTGGGTAAAAATGCCTTACCGATGGCAAAGATCAGAGGAGAATAACCAGACTGGTTCGAGCTGAAAGGCAACAGTAACTCTAATAATCACTTGTTACAACCAGATAATCACTTGTTAAAGCTCACATCCTCTCCAACTAGTTTCATGAATATGAAAAGGAGTTATTTGTACTCAAATGGCTCCCACAATGACCAGATCTCAATCCAATTGAGCACCTTTGGGTTGTGGCAATAATGTGAATATGGACCAAAATCTCTGAGGAGTGTTTCTACAGTAACACCTTGTTGAATCTATGCCATGAAGAATGAAGGCAGTTCTGACGGCAAAACTGGGTCCAACGCGGTACTATCAAGGTGTGCCTAATGAAGTGTACATACACTGCTCTTTGCCTTAGCCAACCTTTAACTATAATATGCTGCAAAGACTTTACAACCTAACACTTCAATCCTTTTGTGTTGAATGCCTGCAACAAAGGATTTGAGTGACTTGCACATTTATGTCTGTCATACACCATGAAGGAGCAAACAATGCACACATACCCTAGGTAGATCTGCACCTTTGAGACTCCTTCATCTTCAATGGCCTAGTATAGCTAATTAGAGTAGGTCTCTTTAGACACTGAGGTGCTGCCTGCATGTATAACTCTGTAATTTAATCAAGCCAGAGGATTCAGCTACTAATGTCAGTTTAGTTCGCTCCTGTGAACTGGAAAAAACAAACGTTTCAGAAACCACTTGAGTTGACAAGGCGAAGAAAATGTGTTTAAAAAGCTACATGTTCATAGTCGGTTGTTGGGTAAAACGATGGCTTGCAATATGATGGCACATCACAAAAGGTTGCAGATATACTAAGAGAACATGTTTTGATCAAATCGATCAGTGTTTATGCTATTGATTGTAATGCTATTATGCAATACGCCTGTTTGTTCCCCGCCAGCCACTCGTGTGAGCATTCAACCAGAACACGAAACCGGAATGTCTGAAAACATTACCGATAATGACCCCTCCAAAACTGTGGAGAAACATTCAGAGACCGCTGACATTGGCAGCTGATTACATATCGATCGGTTGGTTGGAAGCTAGGGTCGTGTCTGATATTGAACTTTCCCTAACTTCTCATTCTGTCCTAATAAAATGGCTAATGGGGGCATGGGACATGTTTTAATGAGACAGTGCCTGGGTGTTAGATCGACTTTATTATGGCTAAATCCCAGATGAACCCATTCTACTCCTAAAGCTTAGGGAGTGAAAATTATAGTGGGTGTACTGTTGAGGATGATGAAACTCACCAATAATTGGCCCGCGATCCATTCTCCATTAGAGAAGTCATAATTTCACACAGAAGAATTAATGCATTGCCTAATGTTTTGAACTCATGCAATTATTTTCTAGATATTACAAAATTAGATATATGATGGGATAATAACGTGGAAACCTCATAAAATACAATGCTCAAAAATATTAAGGGAACACTCAAATCACACTGGGTCTCGATGAACGAAACATGTCGATCAAAATCTTAACAGTACATTGTGTAATTTGTTGAGAACAAATTCTTTATTTACATCCGTCAATGGAAACTAGGGTTGCACATTTTAAGGAATATTCAGAGGTGGAAACTTTCCGTAGGAATAATGGGAATATATGGGAATTAACAGGAATATATGGGAATTAATGGAAAAACATGCAAATTACTATTAATACCATTTAATTATAGAAGTTATTTGCATTGGATATACAGTGCCCTGCATAAGTATTCACCCCCTTGGACGTTTTCACATTTTGTAGTGCGACAACCTGGATTGAAATTGGACTGTACTGGGATTTTTACCATTTCTTTTACACAACATACCAAACACACGGAAGAGGCCACTGTGTATGCAGAGGGCTGCAAGTTCCATCGAATTGGGGATAGTTTAACCAAAAAAATGCCACAGGACCCCTACTTGGAGGTGTTGAATGCACGATACATAACATCCCACAGGTTCTCAATTAGATTCAGGTTTGGGGAATGTGAGGGCCAGTCATCAATGCCTTCATCATCCAGGAACTGCCTACACAGTCTGGCCACATGAGGCCGAGCATTGTCCTGTACCAGGAGGAACCCAGGGCCCACTGCACCAGCGTAAGGTCTGATGATGGTTCTGAGGATTTCATCCCGGTACCTAAAAGCAATCAGGGTAATGTTGGCTTGCATGTGTACGTCTGTGTGACCCTCCAGGGATTTGCATCCCCAGACCATCACTGACCCTCCCCCTACCCTGCAGGCAGCATAGCATTCACCACGGCGTCTCTATCACATGTGCTCAGTGTGTGTGAACCTGCTCTCATCTGTGAGGAAAATGGGGTGCCAATGGCGGACCTGCCAATTCCAGTGTTCTCTGGTGAATGCAATCGAGCTGCATGGTGCTGGGCTGTAAGCACAGGTCACACTAGAGGATGTCGGGCCCTCATTCCACCCTCATGGTGTCTGTTCTGATAGTTTGGTCAGAAACATGCACACCAGTAGCCCGCTGTAGGTCATTTTGTAGGGCTCTGGCAGTGCTCCCCCTATGCACAAATAAGCATATACTGGTCCTGTTGCTGGGTTGATGCCCTTCTAAGACCCTGTCCAGGTCTCCTCGTGTAATGGCCCATCTCCTGGTATCTCGTCCATCCTCTTGACACTGTAGTGGGAGACACAGCGAACCTTTGTTTGACGTTACATATGAATGTGCCATTAGGGCTGGTCATACTCAGGATTTTCTTCAGATTCATGTTAGCAACTAACAAGAAGGGTGTCTAAATTATGTATTTTTTTCATCGGGAATGTAAAAATTAATTTTTCTTTTGGATAGGATGCCTAAGCTATATCATGTTTGTATTTCAAAATTGCCAATTTTACTCTTTCGAACCACTTTTATAATATATTAACTGATTTATATTAACAGATCCAAATCAAATTGACACATTTATTAACTAGTGAACTGCATGAATATGACTGGATACAATTACACAAGGAACAATCTTCTGACTTCCTAAACATCGTTAGGTTGCACAAGTC
Source organism: Umbra pygmaea (assembly GCA_016801145.1). Taxonomy (NCBI): domain Eukaryota; kingdom Metazoa; phylum Chordata; class Actinopteri; order Esociformes; family Umbridae; genus Umbra; species Umbra pygmaea. The sequence continues at coordinate 33,250 of JACXGM010001166.1, forward strand.
CTTCTTTGATTTGTTCATGGACATTAGCCTCCTGCTGGTCTCCTGAGCCCTGATCCCTCCATCACTCTTTTCTTGTGAAAAGTACTTAGCAGAAGCTTCAGTCACCCTGTTAACAACCCTCTCAATACTTTGCATGTGACAAGGCCAGTTGAGCATCTCCATGGGGTGTTGATGAAGTTTTTCACCTCAGACTTGCTTAGGGGGCAGGTGAGAGGTGGCTCTGACACACCTTCTGAACAGCTGATCAAGTCACCAATGCTGGAAGCATCCCAAATGATGTCAGATGTCCTTCTGGTTCTGACAGATGAGTCCCCCAGCTGAGTCTCGTGGTCCCCCTCTCCCCTGACGGCCAGGATTCTCTCCATCCCCTCAATCCTCTCCCTCTGGTCCTCAGAGCACAGCAGTGTTTGGAGTATGGATTCACTGTGGGAATTACCAGGCAGATCTTCTCACTGTCACCATCACAAGGTCCAGCACTTCCTCTGAGACTTGAGGCAGTCCAGCTGGCTGTGCCTAGGCCCTTCAACCCAGGAGTGCCTTACCTTCACATTGAACCAACATGGATAATACACACCAATGTTGAAATCAACAATTAAATGCACATTCTTTAAGTTCTTTCCTGTAAATCTGTGCTTTGACTCCCAGAGCCTGACAAGTTTGTTTGCTGTGGTGAGCCAGCGGCTGTGGTTCACTGGTCCAATCTCCAACAGAGCCAACTTGGCAGGAACCACTCCATCCCTGGAGTTACACAGACAGTCTTATAGCCATAGTGTTGACCAGTTGTAAGATCTTGAATGACCTTGTCCTGCAACTTGATCAGTGGAGGTCCAACAGAGATCTGAGTGAAGAATGGATTAATATCCACCTTACACTAACTACCAAGGGCAGTGTTTGGAATCTCATCATAGTTTTTTGTATCTTCGCTGCAGGCATGGGTAAGTTTCAGGGACAAACTCATCTTCAGCATTATTTCTCTTCAATCCTATTTCCTAATCACCATCTGCCAAACATCTCTCAACATCTTTCCTGGCTGCCTTCTCTGCTGCTGCAGCCGTTTCTTACTTGCTCCTCCTATTCTCTGCCTTTTTTCCCATCTGCTGCCTTTCCAATGTCCTCACCTGTCTCTTATGCTCTGACAGATCAGGGCATCCCATTTGGTGAGGTCCAATACTTCCAATCTTCTCTTTCTGTCCCTTCATGTAATCAAGATCTTTCTCAGGAATCTTTTTCTCTTTCCTGCAGAAACAGTTAATGTGGACTTGGATCTCACAGCCCTCACAGCCTCCTTCCTCACAACTGGTTTATCCGACACTTGCATGTCAAAATATCAAATAACTTCTCTACCTTGACCATGAACCTCTCTTTGGCATCAGGTTTCCCTTCCCAAAAGGCTATGTCACTGCCTGATTTCAGACTTCCTTGAGCTTGGACAAGATAGTCACATTTTCATTGTTAACACTTCACTTAAAAAGAGCATTAGCTTTGCTCCACTGACAAATCAGCCCAGGGTAGATGTCCCTCACCAGCTGGTCTACTGGGTAGTTCCTCCAGTCATCTTCACATTGCTCCCTCAAGTATATGCCATACTTCAGGATGTCCGTCAGAATTTGCAGTTCAGACACCAACATCTCTCGCTCTTTCCCAACAAGATTACTCAAACGAGAACTTGATGTCTGATATTTATTCATTAAACCATGTCCCCTGCCCACATTAGTTATTTTGTTAGGACAGAATGAGAATTTAGGGAAAGTTCAATAAATAAATAACAATTGATATGATATTTCTTCCACACATTTCTTGGATCCCCATTTCTTAAAACCATAGGTCAGATTTTTTAAAATGTAAAGGGCTAAATCAATTGAAATTAGAATTCTTACTTGATAAACCTCCTCAAACAACCATATTATTAATACAATTACTGAGCTAGATGGTACAACAAAAAATTTAGTTAATTCTGGATGAATAGCAAAAAAATACCAAATGTAACAATATTAAACTGCAAATTGATGTAGGATAGTGTTAATAGAATTGTAAAAAATATTGAGATTCGTGTTCTACACCCAAAAACACATTTAAAAACCCCTCTGAATTGATTTACAAAAAATACAGAGTATGGCCCACCCTAATGTGCCATCCTGGAGGAGGTGGACTCCCTGTGCAACTTCAATGGGCTGCAGGTACTGCTCGACAAGGACACTAGCAAAATGCAAAACTGGAGAAGAATCAGTCAGGAAGGATGAAGAGAGAGCAATTGTCTGTGCCCACCACCTGCAAAACCATTCCCTTTTTCGGGGTTGTCTTGCTGTTCTCTCTAGTGCACCTGTTTTCATTTTCATTTGTACCAAAACAGGTGAACCTGATTCACAATCACTTATGTTTCCTAACTGGACAGACTGATATCTCTGAAGTTTAACTGACTTGGTGTTATACAGTGATGTTCCCTTGTGTTTTTTTAGCACTGTACATTGATAAAGTGGAACCACAGTAACATGGGTCACCCCATTAAAATTATATGGGTGTCAGATGTCTTTTAAAGCTACAGTCCGCAACTTTCGTAATTGGAAAAACTATTTTTTAGGACCCCCATTTTAGTCCAGAAGTGTAGTATATTGTTTATATTATATGCACAATCTAAGTAGAATCATCATATTACCGTACTTAGCTTGAAACCAAGCAGTCTTCTCCAAGCTATTGCAGGGATTACCATACTGAGCGTCAAGCAGGGAATCCCCAACAAATGGTGTGATATAGGGTTTGCTAAAGTAGAAGAAGTACCGTTGGCAGAGCTGTCAATCAAACCAGAGCTATACAGTGACATATAATGAGTTTGCAGGGTGGGCACATCATCTAAACACAGGAGAACCAGAGAAAAATATGAACCTACACGTTTCAGAGAAATAAACTAAACAGTCTCGAGCAGGTACCCGTTTTAGCCTAACAGCGCCTATTTTGTAGAACTCAAAACAGGCATAAATATTGCCTAATATTGCAGAAGGCATCTTTAACCATAGGTTGCTACAGGGAGATGTCTCTGTACTTTCTGTAAGTCTGTCCTCCAAAAACAGTCCTTAAAAAGTGAACTGACCCTCTAAAAGCAAACTCTCAGAAATATCATAAAAACTAAAACTTTCCAAAATCTACACTATGTAGTAGAACCCATTATCCTCCAGTGCTGTTATATTCCAGAACTGCAACCTACCTGGAGTGCCCAGAAGTACAAGGTGTTCAGTGCTCAGAGACAAGGCCAAGGTAAGGAAGGCTGAAACCCAACCACCACTGAACAAGACACATAAGTTGAAACGTCAAGACTGGGACAAGTAATATCTGAAGACAGATTTGTAAAAGGTTTTATGGACTGATGAGATGAGAGTGACTCATGACTGACCAGATGGATGGGGCTGTGGCTGGATCAGTAAGGGGCACAGAGCTCCACTTCAACTCAGATGCCAGCAAGGTGGATGTGGGATACTTGTATGGGCTTGTATTATTAAAGATGAGATAGGTGGACCTTTTTTGGGTTAAAGTTTTTAGAAGACACTTTCTTCAAGCAGTGGTACAGGAAGATGTCTGCATCTTTCAAGACCATGATTTTTATGCAGGACAATGCTCCATCACATCCATCAAAGTACTCCAATGCGTGGCTAGCCAGTAAAAGATGAAAGAATAATGACATGGCCCCCTTCCTCACTTGACCTAAACCCTATTGAGAACTTGTGGTCCCTTCTTAAACTGTTTATTTACGGTGAAGGAAAACAGTATACCTCTTTAAACAGTGCCTGTGAGGCTGTGGTTTTTTCATTATGTATAGCTGGAACATTATTTTCATCACCCACTCCATGAAAGGATTAGTTAATGCAACACTCTGGAAGTCACCTTGTTTCGTTAGCAACACATTTGCCCTCTGAGCATGTTGAAAGTGGCTTGTCTAATAGAGGATAAATTCCCTGTTTCTGGTCCCCATTCCAACCTTTATAGGAGCTAACGAAAATAGTTTAAGGAAAACAAAGTGTCTTTTTGCTCATTATCTTGTAGTTAAGTTCTGACAGAAGTTGAACTCCGCTTATCTGGATGTTTAGGTTTTATCTGGAAGGAAATAGCAACAGAGCACAAGGCTCTTGGTGGAGTGAGTCTATTACCCCTGCTTAACAAAGCCCAGCTTAATGTGAAGCGGTTATGGATGCAACAGATGTTACGTGACAGACCCACACTGGCAATGTCATTGGACACCTGTTGAGAGGCATCCTTCAAACCAAAGGGGTGTAGTGGCAGGTGATAAAAGAATACATTGTCCAGGTGTTGTGTGGTTCGGGGGGTGTCAAAGTGATTCTACCCCCTTGGGTTTAGTGCCATGGGACATAACATAAAACTAGGACAATGGGACAGAATGACAAAGACGAGGTGTGTGTGTGTGTCTTATCTTAGCGGAGGTGGCCTCAGCAACACACACTAGTCATTAGGTTACACCCAGGCCATTGTCATCTCTCTTCGCAACTTTATCTCCTTCTCTCCATCACTGCATTATCTTCCACTTACTACTTGAGCTCTCTCCAGCTCAGTGCCTGACCTACTCACCATGACTTCTCAGACATACCTAAACATATACACACAATAGCATCACATGCCTCAGCCATAAATACCTACCATGGAACACACACTCCCTATCACTCAAAACAATTGACATTTGTCCTGACTGAACATTTATCTTTGGGAATAAACAAGGAAGTTACCTTTTCTTAAAGCAGCAGATACACCTGAGGAACACTTCACACTGGCACACTTCGCGACTAACCAGAAAAGATTTGCCGACCTCTAACGGTTCCGCAACATGGACAAGTAATGATTGATGTCAAAGCAGTCAGACATTTTTGGGGGTGGTCAAATACAAATACAAAAAGGCATGCTCTTGGTCTTACCCCTTAATGCGGTCTTGAGGTTGACCTTGGCCTGGCGATGAAGGTCCTCTACGCAGGGGGGTCTGCTGCCGGGCAAGAACACATTCTCCTGCTGGTGCCATGGGGCAGTGTAGTGGACAGTCCATTTACTCTCCTCATCCAAGTTAGAAACCGCTGCAAAGGGCAGAGAAGGAACAATGTTAATATCCGTGGCCAACCATTGGATTATATTGCGCAACAATAACGGCTAGGCCAGTGGCCTTCAATCATCTGCAGGGGTACAGTTGCTAGTCCACAAATAAAAGTACTAAGTTTCCCAAAGGAATTATACTGTTAAAAAATATATGTGCCACATGTAAAGGGTTGGTCCCAAATATCATGAACTTCAATAAAATATCCCAGAAATTAAAAAATCTATTCACAGAAAAGCATTATTTTTCTCTATTGTTGTGCAAACATTTGTTTATCTCTCTGTTAGCATTTCTAATAGATGGTTTCAAACAGGTGTGGCAGAAATTGTTAATGTTTTATTCAGTGTGGTATTAGGCAATTTTCCATACATTATCACAATGCAAATGACAGTTTATTTGGATGACTATG
>JACXGM010001166.1:38841-58067 GCA_016801145.1 Umbra pygmaea
CCCCCCCCCCCCCCACTGAAAAAACAGGCTTCAAGGCCTCATGAAGAGCATTGTTTCAGATACTAGCACACAGGCAAGTGAGAGATATCTCCTGAAATAGGCAACTTAAATAAAAAAAAGTTAAAAAACATGTTTAGTTTGTTTTGTCATCCAATATGGTCCAAACTACTTGCAATCTTTATAATAGCACAATACTAGTAAAAACAAATATCAAGCTACAACATAGATTAAATTGTGATATCTTCTCATTATGACAATGCAATATTATCTTGTGCAAGTTAGCTGTACCTGCATCAAAATTCTACCTGCATCAAAACTCTACTTTTTATCACCGCTACTTGAATTCAAATTTTAAGTCATTTAGCAGATGCAGGTACAAGTAACAAAAGTAACAAAAGTTCCATCCATAACAAAAAGTAGTGCCACCATTAGCTTGGTCCATTTGAAGAAAACATAAACACACTATTTCTCGTTTTACACACATACTAGGACAACAGGCTAGACTCACCAAGAGATTGTAACCAAACCAAAGTGCTAGCTGGCACAAGGAACCCATGGATCTCCATTGCTATGACTAGACTCAATCGTTGTGCTTGTACTGAACCAAACAGCTCAACCCTCTGTGACAGACACCCAAAAACAGGAAGAGTAGGGTGTTTGGAGTATCCTGGGAAAGGGGCGGGCAAAGAAACGAGGTGTGTGTGCGCGTATGTGTGTGTGTGTGCGCGGGTGTGTGAACTGGGGGGTATGTAAGGGAATTCCCACAGGTGCAAATGGGTAATCTGATGGGAGTAGTTGTTTAGGGTTGAGCAATAGGGGGAAGGGGGCGTTGTTTTGGGTTTGAGAAAGGGGGTGTCTTTTGACATGACCCTCATTCCTTCCTCATTTAACAGGTGCTAATGGCCTATCAGAGGTTTCTTGTCCCTATGTGACTGACACAAACGGTCAGCTGAAAAGACCAATGAGAAATCTAGGAAACATTTGCCAAACCAAACTATAGAAATCTCCTGAGGTGGTTGTGTTGCAATGTTCCATGTCGAAACAGGTTGGCTACCTTCAGGGCTTGTCCAGATTTTACCAGTTGAACTGTCAAAAAAATGCCTGAGAGAAATTAAAATTTAGAGCGAGTGTTTGTGTTAGGGGGTTAATGTTTTTTTCTACATTTTACACAGGTGCATCGCTTGGGAGGGCAAGGTCTGATGATCTGTGTCCTTCTCTTTGGCAGTTAAAGTTGACACCACTTGGATGTCCGGTTAACTGCCTGTTTGCAAGGGAAAGGGGAGGCTTTTGTAATTATACATGAGCTCTGCCTTATAAACAGTCACTGTAATCACATTTACATTTTAGTCATTTTAGCATGCGCCTTAATCCACAGCAACCTAATTAGTGCCTTAAGTTAAAGATAGCTAGATTGGACATCACACAACTCTGCAGTAGTGATAAATTTTACTCAGTGAATAGTTATCAGAAAAGTCTGTTATAGAATAAACAGGAGGGAGTGGGCAGTATCTATTGCACGTCCCTCTTATCTGTAAATGGGCAGCTAAATCTCATCTAGTAGGAAAAAAGCACAATATCCATAACTCTCAAAACACTTTGTTATGTGTAGTTCCAAGAAGCTCCTTTGTTAAGAGCATGGCACATGCCAGGGTATGATACGCACAAGGAACCATTAATGAAATAGATGCGCTCGCTACTGTGAGACGCTCCGAAACACGCAACTGTGTTGTCTGTACATGTCTTATCAATAACAACCACAAGGAGTGCCCACAAGGCTCCGGCCCTGCTGCCTCATATCTAAGTTATTTAGAAGATACTTATCCAGAGAATACACACATACACACTGACAACACAACTTAGTAGTAGTGAGTACATCTAGAGTTGCTACTATGAGCAAAGTTGGCGCTTCATGCAGGTAGCTGCCTCTATCGCACTCTGGGGCCTATGTTAAAAATCCGACAGGCCGAGGTGGTGAATGGGAGCCAGTCAAAGCCATAGAACCAGACCAAGGCCACTGGACTGGGGATACAAAGCCTGCATTGTTCCCACCAGCATCAGCCCTCCACATCAGGGCTTTCACCAGTACAATAGCACCCCCCTTCCCACCTTGTCACATTCACACAGGCACTGGAAAACGCATGCTAGCACGCCGTACACATCAGGTTCTGGCATGTGACCATTTCAGTTTTCTAATGACCCCACCCCTCCATTTCACACCCTCTTTTCACTACCAGTACCAAATTGTATTGCTATGTTTTAATCATACAGCATTTAGCCAACATTCTTACCGAGAGCAAAATATGAGAGTGAGCGAATGTGTTTTACTTCCTAAAAATAAGCTAATGTGTTTTATAATTGAAGAACAATTATGAGGCTCAAACGTTGCAAAAATAGGGGACCACATGATACGAACAAGAGCTGAGAACTAAAGCTACCTACAACTGTTCTTCATAATCACACTGACAGGTATCTACTACAAGGTGTGTCCAATAGATCATCCAATTATATTACACTTTTAGATATGAGCCCTTCATCAGTAGGCATGTAGGACCGCTGAGGTAAACATTAACAAGGCTTAACAGAGTTATCACAATCCTGATAAATGGGACACATCTGAGATTAAAATAAGCACAAACAGCTTCAGACTCTCACGTGCACAGTGGCTGATCCCCAAACCAGACCCATTGACTACCATGTGCACGCTATTCTGTTTAATAGTTCATATACCGGTGAAGGTCTTACTCGTGATGAGCTGTTCCCATGCACTTTTTGATTAACAGTATTACTTACTAGTATTACAGTGTTCAGGAATAAATAAAACACAATCCTGTGAAATTGAGCTTTCAAAAGCTGCAAAAAATACCCAAGGGTAATAGAATAAGATACCACAGTACCCAGAATGACATCAGCATATCCCAGTCAACATTGGTTTTTCATAACTATGAAGAGGCAAGCTTATTTGCAAGCTTATTATTACTTGTCCAAAAACGAATAATAAAGATAAAGATCTGACCTATTATTAGACCATTTATTTGGCAGTAGTTCTCTTTTAAGCTTTTAAATTTTATTTCAAATTCCATTCATTTCTCTACTTATGTTTTACATTTTCAAGTAAAAACAATAATCTAGCATGTAACTCTAATTGACACGTTAACCCTATAAAGCCCACCGGTTACTAGGTAACAAGCGAACAACAGTTAGTGGAGACACTGCCATGACAATGAACTGTGGACAATTAACAAATCAAAATATAATGAATGAAAACCCTCTCAGATAATGTGACAGTCAGTCGGTAACAACTGGAAAATTAAATTGAATCCCTATAAAAAAAAATAAAAAAGAGAAAGAAGATACTATTTCTTACCCTTTCTCTTGAAGTACTTTATAACAGATTTCAACGAGGTCCCAATAAACACCATTATTCCGGTTTCTGTTTTCTCTGGAATAGGAAGTCCTGGTGTAGCAGGTTGTGAGCAGGTGTGTGAGGGAACGGGAATTAGGACAAGACCAAACGGGTGTCCTGGCTGCCGCGCTTCACTCCCTCTCACACTGTGAAGCGGCTCAGCTCTCTGTGTGCATGTCCACGAGGAGCCTCTCTGCCTACCCCCTCACAACCCCCCCGCCACACCCCTCCTAAGTGCTGCCCAGTCCTCTCACACACACACACACACGCACACACACGCACACGCAGGCACAGTGGACTGGGTTTAGAATCTACCCTTCTGTTCCACTGTGCTTTGGTTCTCACACCCAATCTTTCTATGTCACTCTCAATTAAATGTACTTCTTGGCTTTAGTGGCATCATGGCAAACATTTGCTTACATTGCCAAAGCAAGTGGATGATAAAATAAAAAATATTAATGAAACTGGAAAGGTAGTAATTTGAAGTAAACAAACACACACACAAGTTTCTAAAACACAAAAGGATTGACATAATACGCGCAAAAAGTATAAATGACAAAAATTACCAAAAGGAGAAATAAGCAGTCTACTTTATTTTCCTTTTCAGTCTTTCCTCTTGAGGTTTACTAACTGGAATCATCCCCTCATCTGATTCCTGTCATAGCATCACCGTTTTCTCCAGCATCTCTGAATGTCACATCTCACCTTCACTGAGCTCGGATGAATACTGCACTTCCAACGGACTGCTATGCTAATCAACACTGTTATTATCCACCTACCCACTATGATTTATGTAGGTTCTGAGAGAACGTAATATTTCCGGCACCCCACCTACTCTTTGCCAACATCCCCCCCAATACCCCCACTGAATCCCGCAGCCCGCTGTGTTAGCACACGGCCAGTGAATTTTTGCCACATGAATATAGATCAGATTCAATCTGCCCATAGTCCACTTTGCTACCCATGCACATAGTCATGAACAAACACACATACACAGAGCATGCAGACACACACACCCAGACAAAGACGCACAGACTATCCACAGCCACCCCTCCTTCTACCTCTCATTTTCTTTCATCCCAAATGGATGGGGGCGGCAGAGCTGCAACAGGATCTTGAAAAGGATTGCAAATGATCCTTGAATTTGTGGGTAAAAGGTCTCCGCTGTCCTACCGACCCCTCATCTCCTATTCTCTAGAACGCCTTTCAACGTTTACCCACAATGCTGTGTGTGTGTGTGTGTCTATGTACAGGTTCCCTGATGTTCTCCGGCTGTCCTTCCTCGTCTACGCTTCATTAAAAATGAAATCAGTCGTCAAATGACACGTATGCTTTTTGCCTGGCTTCCACACCGGAGAGCAATGAGGGTTTTAACGAGCTTGCTTAGGAACCTTGCTGGCTCTGGGATTTGATCCTTTCAGAACCTGGTTGGATGCTCTCTAATCGCAAGGCCAGTTCGTTAGCCAACTATTCTCTCTCTACCAACCCTCTCTCTCCCGCAGTCTGGTATTGTTTGGGGTGAGCGACACGTCGTCTGGCACATGTACAGTATTAAGATAATAATATGTGGGCAGGCTGTGGAAGCAGTGATTACAGGCCCTATTGTTCTGCAGGACTACTGAACAGGTCAACATCTCCTATAGAAGGAAAAACATGTTCAGGATTGGGGTTACCCAGCTGACCCCTTGCTTCATCCCAGACATGCTTAAAGAAAAGGAAACACACAAACTGGAAAGCAAAAGTAATATTAAATACTTTTAAAAGAATTTCTAGAAAGTCAAAAGTTATAGAGCCTCAAACTTTCTGAATTGCACAAATCCCTTTTATTTATATTTAATTGAATACACTATATTCACAATCTTAAATAATGAGTGTGTCTATGTCAGTGACAATACTCCTTTGCTACCATAGTAACCTGTGCCATCTAAAAAAAACTCAGGGTTTCCGCTATGTACATTTAGCAGCCGCTACAGAAATATTGCTGCCGCTGCGTCAGAATTTTATGAAATGTCATAAAGTCGCAATTACACGACTCTGTGATGGCTTTTAATTTGACAGTGAAGACACGTCTGCACAATGCTCTAACATCTTGCTGCAGCACCAGAGCCCTGGCTACACGCATCAGAGGCAGGAAGAGACGAGTAAAGCAAGACAACAAAAGAAAGATACATTTAACAAGCTACCATTAAGTTAGATAGATTTTACAGTTTAAAATAACGTTATTCTCTATTGATATCATGGCCAACTAACTATAGCTATGTTGTGAAATAGTGGTCCAGAAAAACATTAACAAACTCTTAGAAATTAAAGTCTTAATTTTGCCTAAATGCCAGGGCGAAAGGCTAAAGTCTAAATAAAACTAATGTAATAACTGGGCAAAATTGGTTTATGTTCACGCAAAAATCTGCTTGGTATGTTCACAAGTAACCGAACGTAAAATAAATGTCAGTAAAATAATAATGTTTAAATAAACTATGCATCTAAATATTCCTGATTACATTTTCAGATGAGTTTGTTAAAATATCTTTCAAAGAGAAACATGCCTGATGATGAGAAAGCTGGTCAGGTAACGTTAGTTTAGCTAGGGAGGGGCTCAAGGTTCTTATCTATGGCCTGGAACAAGAAAAAGTCTACGTTCTGGTTCTTCTACAATATGTAACATTAGTGGTGGATACATTATGCTCTTACTGTTGCAAGATCATATATTTGTGATGTGAGAGAATTATCTAATGATAATCATTCTCAAATATAACATAAATAGACAGGCAACACAAGTAGTCAGGCAGGAGTAGTGGAGGTGTGAGTGGAGGAGGAGAGGAAACCAGGAGAGAAGGCAGAGAGAGATGAGAGTGGAGGAGAGAAAACAACCAAGCACAGGCTATCAGGCTGGGACCCATGGCTCTACCACAAGGATCATGGTGAGTATTCAGCATTACAACATAACAATGACCAATAATGACACTTTTCTACACAAGCTCCACCCAGAAAATATGCGGGCGGGGGAGCTTGATGTTGGCCTGCCCCCGCTGCTGAAAGAAATCCTAGAGGAAACAATGAAAACACATGCAAAAAAATCACATGGGTCTAGAAAATGTAATGCCAATCCTGAGCAAACTTCAATAATATCAGCTGGCTTTGTGGTCTATTCCTACTTGTTACTTTCTGCTTTCTGGAATCACCACCAATCACAAACCTTCACCCCACAATTATATATTCCAGAATCAAGTATTAAGTAAATACACTATAGAAGCTTTTTTGTTGTTGTTGTTTTTAAATGTAACAACTGCTCACTATTTAGGGCGAATTTGATTTGTTTATTTGGAAACAAATGTTAGTGAGGGTGAAACACTGAAACATTCACACTGCATTCCAAATTATTATGCAAATTATATTTTACACAGATTTTCCTAAATAGTCCTATGCAAATGACAGTTGTATAATTTTCAAGTCACCAACCGTTAGGGCATAAGTTGAATTTCATTGAACAAACCACCCAATGAAAACAGTATTTTTTTCAAAAATAAAAACTCAAAATTATTATGCACAAACATAGTTTCAAAACCTTATAGGTTGTACAGAATTGAAAATTGGCATTTTTTGAATTTGCAGCATTAGGATGTCATATTTAATGAAATAAAAAGCTAAATAGTTCAATCTAAACAGGGCAAGTTACATGTTAACATAGGACCCCTTCTTTGATATCACCTTCACAATTCTTGCATCCATTGAACTTGTGAGGTTATGGAGAGTTTATGCTTGAATTTCTTTGGATGATGTCAGAATAGCCTCCCAGAGCTGCTGTTTTGATGCAAACTGCCTCCCACCCTCATAGATCTTTTGCTTGAGGATGCTCTAAAGGTTCTCAATAGGGTTGAGGGCAGGGGAGGATGGGGGCTTCACCATCAGTTTCTCTCCTTTTATGCCCATAGCAGTCAATGACACAGAGGTATTATTTTATTATTTTTGTACCATGGAAGATAGTGGTCAGTTATAAAAAGTCTATATACTTTGCTGAGGTCATTTCTATACCTTCAGGGACCCTAAAGGGGCCTACCAGCTCTCTCCCCCCCCCAAAGGGGCATACCAGCTCTCTCTTCATAATTGACTCCGCCACCTCCTTGCTAACGTCACAGCCTTATTAGGACATGGTGGCCATCCACCAACCATCCACTACTCCATCCATCTGGACCAACCAGGGTTGCACGGCGCTCATCAGTAAACAAGACAGTTTCAAAGTTAGTCTTCATGTATTTCCGGGCCCAGTTTCTGCTTGTGATCATTGGTTGGGGGTGGCGGAATAGTAGGTTTATGCACAATTGCAGGAATCCAGAGGCACCAACAGCTTCAAATACTGTACCCATTTGCTGCATTGTAATGGCATTTTAGCTAGGGTTGGGTACCGAAACCCGGTTCCACTATGGAATATAAATATCACACTTTCTCTGTAGACTACCGTTAGCTAGATACCGTAGACGTAGGCTACTTTTAAAATGCCAAACTTTCCTGACTTTCATTCCGGAGTTTGCGAGTTCAAATCCAGATGGATGCTTTGTGTGTGTTTTGTTCACCATTCCAGCGTGGTGCAAACGTGTTGCACATTATATATATGTTTTAGTAACCGTAACCCTAATCCTAACCTTAACCTCAGTAACCACCTATATACAATCAATGGTAACCACGTGGCATACAAATTAAATCATGTTTTCAAAATAGTCTCCTGAGAATGTCATTTGGGAGAACGTTTGAGATACGGTACGCAAAAAATAAGTCAGGAGAGGACATTGTACAGTCTTGCCAGAGAGGCAAATATGGTCATTTTTCTGCAAAAGAACTGCTAAAGTTTTAAACTGATTTGGTTAGCATACCAACTCAAGATTTTTTTTGTTGTTACTTGTTAATAGTGTAACTGTTATTTATTATTAAATTATATAATAACAATTTAATTTAGTAGTTGTGTGTTAGGTGACTTATTGTATATTTAAGTCATTTAAAACATTAATATATTGTTAAATTTAAATAATTTTCAATAAAAAAACTCTAATGTTATTTTTCAGTTTTTCAAAAATCAGTTTAGGAATCAGAATCATTTTAAAAGTACCGGTTCGGCATCGGAATTGTAGAAATCCAAACGATACCCAACCCTAATTTTAGCAGCTGCTCTCTTAATCCGATGAATTTGTCTGTCAGTAAACTTCCTCATTATGACTCTATCTGCAGGAACCCGTCTGTGCTCTGAATCAGCCACAAATCTCTTCACAGTACTACCCTGAAAATCCAGAGTTCTCTCGAGAGCACAATTGGAATTTGCTCAGCGAGTCACTCTGGCATTCAGTAATGATGCTCATTTACTATGCCTTTGTAGCCGAGTTGCACCAATAACATCAGTGTTTCTGATATAGGCGGACCAGAGGCAAGCTAAACAGATGACGACAGCGCTGCGATGTCAAGGTCACTATTAAACATTGCAAGATGGCTACGGATGAACACCAGTTTTTTTAAACCAAGTGGGTAGGCTTACATCTGGAAGTTGAAGCAGCTCTGGGTGGATTCTGATGCTACCTGGCTATCACCTTACATTAGCATACCATTACTTTCATTCATTTTAGGGGTCAGTTTGACAGCAAATAAATATACATCCGTAGCGTTTATAGACTCTATTTGTCCATTGTTATTTTCAAAAGAAACACGACAATGTATAAAAAGCTCCATTACCTTGTATCTAATGTTATGGCCTCTTAGCAGCAGTTTTTGTGAAAATATGCTAACTATTGTGTCAAACCATGCGACTTAGTGTCGCACAGTAGAGACTTTACCATATAGTCCAGGAGAAGCTTGCAGGCAATCGGGGAAGTGGAGGCATACAGTCAAAACGACTAAATAATTAGAATATTTACCAAAAGTTGCTCCTACGCTCATGGACAACTCCTACCCACTCTCTCCTTTCTCTGCAAGAGGCAAGATTTGGCATGATTCAGGTTTCTCTTGACACGGCTAAGATAAGAATTCCAAATTTCGGAGACGTTGCTCACGTCACATCTACGTCATCACGCTCAGCTTGAGGCTGCACACAATACCATCAATAAGTTGATTGAAAAACAATATTTAATGTTTATGACACTTAATTTCAATTTGGATATTTTGGATCGCGGTGTATTATTAAAAATGTCACGACATAGTATTGTTGCAGACTATTCAACTGCTTCATACTTTTACACTGGCAATTCTGTATTTGAATCTCTCATCTCTGCATGCTGCTGGGTTCTGTCAGTAAAAATATATTTAAATGACTCTTTCCTCCTCTGATTCATGTGCCCACCTTAAGTCCCCAGTGTCAAGCTTCTAATGGAAACCCCGGGGGCCGACATTAACATCTCACTTGGGGCCTACTTAGATTGCAAAAGTTGTCAAATATAAAAATATTGTTTGCGTAATCTGAATATTTATTTCCATACTGTTTCTATTTACATTGTCATGTGAGATAACTCAAGCTGGATGTGTGCGCACTTATCATGGAAACCAGACCAGCCCATTGACCTGGAAGATAAGCAGTGGACCAACCATAAGGGTGTACAAACTGCAACATGTTAAAAAAAAATCATGCATTAAAGTTAACTAGCGAGATAGCTATATATTTAGCAGTGGCATGTGTAGTTGTACAGCTGTGATATTCCTCGCTTGTGACACTTGCTTATATCCACTACCGGAAGCACACTTTGCCTTTAAAAACTACACGTGACGAATTTTCCTGCTATACACATTTCTCGAGACATTCTTGAACAAATGCATTTACTGTACATTTGCAAAGCTCCAGATGGGCTCCAACAAAAAATGTTTGCACACTGCCTTGGGAGGCTGCGGGAAAAAAGTCCTGGCTTTTCTATAGTGACCTAAAAGTTTATACAATTTATTTTATCTTGCCTCGTGCTTTACCCTACATTTCTAGTAGATGTGGCTGAAAGCTCTCTTAATAGAGACAGGCACTAAGGTCACACCTGTGTCGAGGTTAGGCACCAGTGGAAATGCAGCATTAGTTCTAGTGAAAAGTCATCTACATGCTACAGAATACAAAGACATTTGGTTGCTTACAACTTTTTGGCAACAGTTTGGGGAAGGCATGACTGTGCCCCTGAGCACAAAGAAGGGTCTATAAAGACACAAATATTATTTTGGCTGAATGGGCACAAATTCCCATAGACACACTCCAAAATCTTGGGCAAAGCCTTCCCAGAGGAGTGTCGGCTGTAGCCACAAAGGGGGTGAGCAACTCCAAATGAACTCCTATTGTTGGGAATTGGATGTCCAACAAGCTAATTTGGGTGTCCATAATGGTCAGGTGTCCATAATGTTGGCTATACAGTATGAACTCTGTAGAGTTACACCAATGGTAAAACATTTTCTTATACATATGTTTTACCATTGAAAAAAACATAATCTTTTCTATGAACAAAACATTTGCATGAATGCGAGGTAAACTTTAGAGATAAGAAAACAAGGGATGGGAGTTGAACAAGTGTTGTTGAATTACACAATGTAATTAATAATATGAGGCAGGGCTAATAGGATGATAAAAAGCTGAAGTGAATTGAATGCTGACTGTCTTGACTTCTGCTCCTCTGCTATCTTATACGTATACTTATCATCACCCATTGTATAACCTTTTATTATTTCAATTTTGTGGAGATTTGGTTAATTTGTCCTCTATGTTATATTCTTTTAACAGCACAATTGACACAAATGTCAAATTCATTGAAAGTGTAAATGTGATTAAAGGCATTTCTGAATTTCTTCCAGCCTCCTCCACTACCAACTAGAAAACCCACCCCCAGCACCCCCAAGCCTGATTCTACCAGTCAACCAGAGCCCCTAAACAAAACCCCTCTGTCCCCCATTCAACATTATGGGCTATGAAACCGCCGCTCAAACGCCCTAGAGCAACCATAACTCAACACACACACACACACACACACACACACACACACACACACACACACACACACACACACACACACACACACACACACCTGTCAGAACTCAACATTATTTTTCTAATTGGACTACAGGAACAAAGGGCCCACAAGCAGGCGGCCTGGCTCCCCACAAAACCCAATCACCTAATGTCAGGACTCTGTCGTTACCTCCTCAGATCTCTCCATCATTCTCTCTTCTATCCCTCCGTTTTCACAACTCTCACTCTCTCCTCGATCTTTATCTCCAGAATCTATCACTCTCTTTTTTTTACTCTCTCCCTCTCAACTCTGTCCCTCGCTGGCTTTTTCTCCCTCTCCCTCTCTTTCAACTCTGTCCCTCGCTGGCTTTTTATCTCTTTCTCCCTCTCTCCCTCTTTCTCCCTCTCCCTCCCTCTTTCTCCCTCTCCCTCTCTCTCTCCCTCTCTCTCTCCCTCTCCCTCTCTTTCTCCCTCTCCCTCTCTTTCTCCCTCTCCCTCTCTTTCTCCCTCTCCCTCTCTTTCTCCCTCTCCCTCTCTTTCTCCCTCTCCCTCTCTTTCTCCCTCTCCCTCTCTTTCTCCGTCTCCCTCTCTTTCTCCCTCTCTCTTTCTCCCTCTCTCTCTCAACAGCTTTGATGACTATTAAGGTAAACTATATTGATCTTTTCACCAGTGTCTTCTGTTCTCTCACACTCCCTTTCACCTTGTTTTCCCTCTTCAGCAAAACAAAAGAACTCTGAGGCGCCGTGCGTCAGACAGACCAACCGCAAACCGGAAGAGCACAGATACAACTGTGACTCACTTTACAGGTCTTATTGCGATTCACTGAAACTGCGTGACCTTGATATACTATAGATATTCGAGTCCTCCAAGCAAATATCAGCCAGGTGGCTTTAATAACACAAACTTTGTGACACATGCGTTAATGTTTCGCTCTGGGATCGGCCTTCTTGCGTTCAATACCCTACCAATCTCTGAAGAGGAACGAAACCCCCCACACCAATCCTCTTGAATGAAAATATATTATTTATAAAATGACCCCACCCCCACATGTGTAGCAGGTACTGTAGTACAGCAGGAACATGATCTTGGTGCAGTGCCTAGAAGCCCTCAGAGAAAAAGAGGATTGGACCATGACATGAATAATCTATCAGCTAAACACAGACAGACCGACCGACCGACCCAAGGGAACAGGGGGAGGGTGTTCTGAAAAGAAGGCTTTACCATATAGCAAAAGCTTACCAGACATTATTTAGTTTGTAAAGGTATATTGTTGGCCTCAGGCCAAGTTAACAAAAGTTGCTCCATAAAAAGTCTTGCACAACTGTTAATGACTTAAGCATAGGGCATGTTCCCACGCATCCCCTGCACCCTGAAACAACACACACTCTCATGTCTGGACAAACAAATACAAACTAGACTGATGGTGTCCAAAGGCCTGATCAAAGTGGATGAGTAGGAAGTTGATTCACCCCAGTGCAGGTCAGTGGTCCAGGTAACATTATGAGCTTCACGCACAAACGCAGCTCCATGCTAGAGACCAGGGTTCAATACATCTCCACCTCTCATTAATATTACTCAGCTTCTTCCGTCTCTCTCTCTGTGATTGGGGCGCAGATGGCTCAGTGGGTAGGGAGTCAGACTTGTAGTCAGAAGGTTGCCAGTACGATTCCCGACTGAGCCCAATGTCGTTGTGTCCTGGGGCAAGACACTTTACCCTAATTGCTCCCAGGTCGTTGCTGTAAATAAGAAATTGTTCTTAGTCAACTTACCTGGTTAAATAAAGGTTAAATAAAATAAATACAATTTCCACTGTCAAGCCTTGAATAAAAGCCAATAGAAAAAAAGCAGTGTCACTGTCATGTCTCCTCAAAAATAAAAAGTTATTCTCTCTCCTCCCCCCTCACTTTCTCTCTTTCTGCTCACAGCAGGTCATTCAGGCGGAGGTCATCGAGTGACCCCATGAATCCCCCTTTATTTTGGGCTTTCCAAAAGACCGGCTCTTTTGTGCTGCCCGAGGTTAGCCCTGGGATTCCATCACAGTCAGCATTCACATGTACACAAACACATTCAAAAGAAATGGATGAGCTTAAACACACACACGTCTCTCAGACAAGCACACAAACATGGAAAACAAAGTCTGCATGCTGGAGAGCAGAAACAAAAGAGAACATGAAGAGGTGCAAAACAACTGGTCAGTAGGACACAGAGCCCCTGTATACCCCAGCTGCCCTTTCAGCCACCACACTTCATCCCTAAAAACTCCAACACATTTACTAATTGCAGTTGAGCCTTTCGAGCCTCGGTGACAGTGGTTTTATGGTCCGGATCGAACCATTCATTGTTTGCTGTAGTGAAGAGCAGAGCGTTCCACCTCGGCCCAGAGAGCAGAACAAAAGTGTGTTTGGATGCTCTGTGGGCTTTGAACACCCCCGGACTGTTTTCATCACCTATTTGTTGAAGCAGCTTCAGGGATGGAAGTACTTGAATCTGGCAATAGCAGTCATATGAAGAGGTTGGGTGCGCTCCATGCAAACAATCTACTTCAGACCACTTGTGCCACATTTCATTCCAGTGGAGATGAACCAGGCTCATTTTCTGTGTGTCTGTGTGGCCAAATAAATAAATGAAATAAAATGGACTTGCTACTTGAGTTGGTATAAATTGGGTTGAGTTGAGTTGTGCATTCAAGTCAATAGTGAAGGCATTGTGTGTGTGTGTGTGTGTGTGTGTGTGTGTGTGTGTGCGCGCGCGCGTGTGTGTGTGTATGTATTTGTATTATTCTCTATGAAAGCAAGTGGGGCCTCCATTTAAAGGCTCTGCACTATTGAAGACCCTGAGAAAACCTTCCAGACAAGGATAGACAGCTTTCAGCCCATGTTGAGACCGAAGACTCCACAAATTATATATTAATCTCTCGTCTCTTTACATACATCTGCATGTGAGGGAATCCCATCTAGTCTACATGGAAAGCCTTTGGCAGGGGTGAAGGATCGCAATCGTTTGGTGTCTGTTTAAACACGCCGTAATTTACACACAGGTGTCTGCCAACACATAAAACGCTCCTTTGAAGAGAGCATAAAGAGTACGCCATGTAAAGACGTACAAAAATAGTGAACATAAGAGAGACAGAATTAAATGGAAAGATCAATGAACAGAACATAAAGAAGCAAGAAAAGAGATGGGATAGACGCATACGTGCAAAATGTTCAAACTTCAAAGCCATAGTTCCCTTGATGTGGCATTAAAGCGCAAATGCACTCGGAAAATAACAAAAGGAGCCGTGTGGACTGAGCGTGGGGAACAAGGGCTCGGATGTAAGGAGAGAGGAGGTCAAAGGGCGAAGGTCAGGAGAGAGCGGAAGGAGAAGGGGCTGGGTAAAGATGGATGGGTCGGTGGACACTCGTATGGGTGAAATACTGTGAATAAAATACTAATAAATCAATTCCTAAGCTGTGAGACGCTATGTACACCTGTTCGAACCTGTGACAACTGGGCTAAACACCCAGATGGGTCAGTATTCACACATCCTATGTCATTTTACTTGTCCTCATTTCCACAGTTAAGAAGACCGGTAAGTTAACTAAAAATTGTTCAAGATGGTGTGTATTTGTGTACCAACATGAATGACTATTGGTGAATACAGGATTTGATAAGGTCAACATGGTTTTTGTACACATTGTGGATGGCTGTGCACCCATTCAGACTGAACCGGTTTGTCTGTCCATTGTCCAACACCCTTTTTCCCTCACCTAAACCACCATCTCTCTGGGGGAGACCCCCTCATCCACCCTTAAATTAATTATTTGACAATGAAGCAATTTTATCCTCCCTCTCCATCCAGTTCCATTGAAACATTTTTATACAGTCTCTAACTAGGCATTCACATTGACTCTTCCAGAACACCTGTAACTCTCCCTAACAACCGTTAAATTTAATCACCATGATCCCGAAACATTATCAATTCCCTGGTGTTTCCTG
Organism: Umbra pygmaea; assembly: GCA_016801145.1. Classification (NCBI taxonomy): domain Eukaryota; kingdom Metazoa; phylum Chordata; class Actinopteri; order Esociformes; family Umbridae; genus Umbra; species Umbra pygmaea. The sequence continues at coordinate 54,168 of JACXGM010001166.1, forward strand.
GTATCAACTTCATGGTTGGAAATATTTAGTAATCAAGTGGGAGTAAGCAAAAAACAGATTCCTACAATCAAGATTCCTAGAGGAATGAAAAAATGGGAATCTATTGAAAGTTGACAGGATTTTGCATGATCAGGCATACATTGTTTTATACCTCAGGTTCTGATTTATCATTCTCTTTCCTAAACGAAAGAAAGAAGTGAATGTTCTTGTAATGACGTGAAGAACTAAATATTAAACTTTAAGACCACAGAGGCTATTATGCTGGAAAAGCAAACTGACAGAAAAATAAATATGGGCTATAGCCAAAATTGAGAGATGTGCAATGCAGAAATGGGCAAGAACAGATATGTTGCACTTAAACGTGTTACACTTTAGAGTGGCTACTTACAATGTTGTTTTATGAGCAGGCCAATTTGTCAGTCTGTGGTAATAGTAGTAGTGCAGATGCTGATTTTTTGTTCCCAGCTCGAGGCAATTTATGCCCCTCTGTCATTTGTAATTTGCACCCTCTGTCCCCCTCTCTTACTAAGGATGTAAATCTAACCCCTTTTGCTTACTTTGCTCCTCAATCCAAAATGGAGTGGCAGAAATGTCCTACTACATTTATTTTCACCATTTAATGTTAAAGGACAACTCCAGTGCAAAACGAACCTAGGGGTTAATAACACATTGGTACCGAGTCGACCATTCTCTGGGATATGTTTGTATGCTAATCGAATGTGCCCAGTTTTAGTGCAAACTGATATTTACCTTATAATGCTAGTTGTGTGGGCATGGATGAAGTAAAAATAAATCACTATTATAAACCACTAACAAGGCTCAAAATAGCAACACACTTCCACATTAGCATAATGAGGCTTCCTACATGCACACCGAAGCATTGAGAACTTTGTAAGTGTACAGACAGTTTATTAGAAATATAGTTTAATAGACATTACCGTTTGTGTATACAGCCAGGCGCCATCTTCGGAAAACAGACTCAATCAGTCAAACCACAAACTCTGTGCTACGTGAGCTGAACTGTGACTTGGAATCTTCCATGGCAAGAGGTTTTGCAGTCATTCATGCAGCTCAGTGAGCAAGACTTACAGCTGGCAATGTGACCTAGAATCAAACACAATTTGCTTACAGTTCAGCTCACGTAACACAGAGTTTGTGGTTTGACTGATTGAGTCTGTTTTCTGAAGATGGCTGAAAAGAGCACCTTCTCCAAAGATGAGTAGCCCAAAATGGCATAAAATACGTTCTGAAGGAACTATTTTGTAAAACCGAAATATGTGAAATATGAACATATGAGAGGGTCAATTATGTTCATAGGGAACTAAATGTAACAATTGAATACTGTTAAATATGAACATATGAAGATCATGACGTACCATAACACTAGCAAAGTTGCAGATTTATACGCCCATACATAGTCCCCAATCTCCAACCTTGCAAGTGTTCAAATCCAGATGGACACTGTGTGTGTTTTGTTCTCTATTGCAGCGTGATACAGACAGGCAATTGTCAGTTTTTTGTAATGTTAACCTTAACCTCAGTAACATCATGCCTAACTTTAACCTTAACCCTAACCTTAACTGTGAATGTTGTGAATTTTTTTGAATGCTATGGAATGTGTGGAATGTTCTCACATGAATCCGCTAAACGAAATGAGCAGGGGCAACATAATAGAAGGATTAATATGCCCAAATAGCAAAATGTGCAGCTGAAATGTAAAAACACCCTAAATATTGAATGTTGCCATATAACGTAGATCATGTTTTCAAAATAGTTTCCTGAAAACGTAATTTGGGAGAACTTCTGAGATGTAATGATAATAAATATGACATAGTTTGGCCAGAGCAATGGTCAAAGGGATGTCATGTTAACAGGGTTCCTACACATTCCACAACGTATTTGTTTTATGGATGTAAACATCCCAAATGTAACACATTAACATGTTTTCTCATAGGTATTACATTGCATGTTAATGTAATTAACTGATATTTTGTGAATTCTAAAGTCATTTTAATTTATTTTATTATTTTTTTATTTTTTTTATGGGGAAGATCAGCTTTAGGATTGGACATAGGTATTGTCTTCGTTCTAAAATATGCATAATTTTTATATTATTGCTTTCTATATTTTACCCCCATCCTAACCTTTACCTGACCAATAGTTGAGACCAATTACATTTGACATTTTAACATTTAGCTCTAGCTTATACATTTTATATTTTCCCTTAATCATTATTTTCCGTTCACCACATAATTTTTATAATTGAGTGTGTTATTTTTACAATATTTGTAAATCTTATGTGTCTTTCACAGATCTTAGTCTAATTTGATCAACCCTTTATTTGAATTCAATATTGTCTATCTATCTCTTAGCCACAGCCAGACTGGGTTTCTATTTGCCATGTATATTTCTACTATACTGTGATGCTTCACATAATTATGAAACCTTTCTATTGTCAATGACTCCACCAATTTTGAATTAAAGATAAATATTTTTGCTAAAATAATTATCATATTATTAATTGACTGACTATTACCTTTTAAATCTCCAAGTATTGCTATTTGTATCGATAATTTGAGAGAAATATTGCATTTTTCCATCCATTCTTGTACCTTTGATCAAAAACATGCTACATATGGACAGTACCAAAAAAGATGATCAATAGACTCTGCCTACTCAGAGCAAAATCTGCAGAGTTGGGAAAATTGTATACCCTACTTATATAGGTTTCTATTTGTTGACAGTATTTTGTATAATAATTTGAATTGAAATATTCTATGTTTTGAGTCTGGTGTCGTTTTGCGTATTAATCTAAAAGCGATATGCCACGGGATTGGAACATCAAATATTTCTTCCAAGCTATTTTGTAATTTATATGGAACAGCAACCAGTTTTTTGTTCTTAGATGGAATTGGTATATTTCTTTGTTTATCCATATTTTCTTCATCCATGTGTGATCTTTGATCCATGGTTGACAGACAAGGTCAGACCTTTTCACCTCTTGTACTTTCTTCTTCCAAGTATATGGTATTGCTGCAGTTAGTTGATTATATCTTTGAAGGGAGCAAACATCTCCATATGTTTTTGTTAACTGTATGTAGGCATCACTCCACCGGCTTCATTTATAATGTCATTTACAAACATTATTCCTTTTCCAAACATCTTGTCAAAGTATACAGGGGTTTTATCAACTAGTATCTACTAATTTTAGCCACAAACATTTTAATTTATTCGTTTCCCTCTGAAAATCCACTTTCATTGAAATCTAGTGGCTTCTTTTTTCTTGACTCTTGACTAATTTATTTTCAAATGAATGCAGCTGGAATTAGTCCGATGAACATGTTTTTTGTCGAAGATTTCAAATTGTTTGTGGTCTAACCTGCATCCGAATGAGGTTTGTAATGGTGCGCCTGAAGGCCCAGGTTGAAGACCCAGTCAGTGACGTCATGAAATGTAAATTTGTTCAAATTCATACCTAAGTAATCACCATGACCAAAAATGTTACTTTTTTACATTGAATTTTGAAAAAAAATATAAACCTACCTACCGACCAAACCAAAATATTTTTAAGGATGGCCTTATTGTCTCCTATAAACCAGGTGGATTGAATCCTGATTGCTGATTAGTTGAGAGCCATGGTGTATGTGTGTTATTTATCCACACACATCCGTTTAAAACACACACTATAAACCAGGTGGATTGAATCCTGAATGCTGATTAGTTGAGAGCCATGGTGTATGTGTGTTATTTATCCACACACATCCGTTTAAAACACACACTATAAACCAGGTGGATTGAATCCTGAATGCTGATTAGTTGAGAGCCATGGTGTATGTGTGTTATTTATCCACACACATCCGTTTAAAACACACACTATAAACCAGGTGGATTGAATCCTGA
>JACXGM010001167.1:8247-35781 GCA_016801145.1 Umbra pygmaea
CCCCCCCCCCCCCCCACACACACACACACACTAGCAAGTTGAAGCTTCTTTCATTCTGTTTTTGAGACCTAGGTTGTTTCTATAATTGAGTCTGTTTTAATTTGTGCTCATTGATGCTCAAAAGAACATTTGTGAAGTCAGGCACTGATTTAGGATGAGAAGGCCTGGCTCTCAATCACAGTTCTAATACATCCTAAAATTGCTCAGTAGGGAGGTCAGAGCTCTGTGCAGAAGTTTTCAAACCCTGTCTTTATCGACCCCGCTTTGTGCACAGGGACAAAGTCATACTGGAACAGGAAAGGGCCTTTCCTAAAATGTTGACACAAAGTTGGGAGCACCGAATTGCCTAAAATCACTTTGTGTCCTGTAGCATTTAGACAATTGACTGGAACTAAGTGGTACCACAAACCTTAAATAACAGACCCAGACCTACATACCATGTGAACATACCTTTAGCTGTATAGTGTATGCAATGTACGAGATGTAGAAGATGGTGGAATAACTTCAATAAATCCAAACAGCCTAGATGAGTTGCTCCTAATGTGAACAATTTTAAGGAAAACAGCATTTTCAGTCAATTATTATTATTTTCTTTTTCATTATATTTTTACATGTAAAATAATATTAACAGCATTAATCTTTAACCATTAAGTTTTTATTCTGTCAAAGTTGTCTCAAACCCTTGCTAAGAGTGTATTCCAAAAACCATACATACGGGGGAGCAACTAAAATACACGTAATGTCTGGCTCCAATAAAGGAGTTCGAGCCATTTACAGACAGGATCCATTTGTACTGTATGGTGGGTTTCAGTGGTTCTGGCGGCTTCTGGCACACCACCAGCAACATAGCGCCCTGTATTACACTGCTGGTTTGCTTCTACAGCTAAGCAGGGTCGGGCCTGGTTAGACCCTGGATGGGAGACCATTGCTGCTGGAAGGGGTGTTGGAGGGCCAGTAGGGGGCACTCTTCCCTCTTGTCTAAATATCATTCCCAATGCCCCAGGGCAGTGATGGGGACATCTGCCCTGTGAAGGTTGTCGTCTTTCGGATGGGACGTTAAACGGGTGTCCTGACTCTCATATCATCATGTCAACTTAATCATCCCTATCTCTCATTTGGCTCATTCATTCCCCTCTCCCCCCTTCTCCCCAGGCCGTTGCTGCAAATGAGAAAGTGTTCTCAGTCAACTTGCCTGGTAAAATAAAGTCTAAACTAAACCACAGGGAAGATCCCAGTCTGCTCACCTTGTTATGTACAGTTAGGTCCAAACATATTTGGACATTGATTATTATTTCAACTGTAATTTTAGGGTAAATACATTGGGTGAAAGGTGTAGGAATTAAAGCACGTTTTATATATGTGGTCCCACTTCAAATGTATTTTGCCTAAACATGTGAAACAAAGTTGGTTTGGTGTCTGTAGCTTGAGCGGTTCAAGATATACAATTTGAGGTATCCTAACTATGAACTACGAATAGTCAATTCAATTGAATGACCATTACCAATATAAGTGTGTTAATTATGAATGACCACTCCTTTTTTCATCCATTTTTCTCTCCACCCAATTAGTCATGTCCAATTCCCCCTTACCTTGAATTGTCATTCAGGTGAGAGATGGTCATGTTTCTCCAACAACATGCTGGGGCTTCGGGCAAAGTTGAAACTCATGCAACTAGTACACAATTTAGCAGTTCATAATTACAAAACTATGCATAGTATCAAAAATCTCATTTTAAACAACTCAAGTTGGGCCAGTCGGAACATATCAACTATGGTTTGGAATAGAATGTTGTTGGAGGAGATATTGTAGGTCTAAAACCGAGAAGCAGTGGGAACAAAAAACAGTCCTGTCCTGTTAGTAGTGTCCTGAGGAGACTCCCGGGAAAGTCATGGGACAGTGTACAGGACAGTTTTTGCTTCCACTGCTGTTGGAGAGCCAGTGGAAGAAATTGGAATGCGTTTGGCAAGCACGTGTAATTATGCAGGGTCAAGGTAATGGCATTGAAGGAGCCGTATATATAACCCCTCTGCTCCTCACTGCATTTGCTCTCGAGGTTTAGTAATGCCTTTAGTCTCTTGATTCTCAGAATACATCTTGGTCCTACGGTACAACATGGCATGGTTTTTGTGCGTGTGCATTTTCTTCGTGGTTGTGCTAGTGATGCTGCTTTTGCAGGCTAAATTTCAAGGTTCGCTTGCGACTAAGGGGGGCCCCCCGAGCTTGCCAGCGCTCCCACTCATCGGCAGCCTGTTGAGCCTACGAAGCGATCAGCCACATATCCTTTTCCAAAAGCTGCAGCAGAAGTATGGACAGACCTATTCGCTAATGATGGGCTCACACACAGTTATTTTAGTCAACCACCACCGTCACGCCAAAGAGGTCCTCCTAAAAAAGGGGAAAATATTTGCAGGGAGACCCCGGACAGTGAGTAACTGCATTTTGGTGAACCTTTTTACAAGACAATTAAAGCTGCACTATGTAACTTCCCATTCATTTGGCCCAAATTTAATGCAGATTTTTTAAATTATTTTTTATATACACATGTTTTTACTAAATTCAGGAAGAATACAGAGACAAAATAACCAATTTCCAAAAATACAAAGTATTATTATTATTATTATTTTGTCCATAATATGCATTTGTTTCCAGTTAAATAATGTGAAATGTTGATTTTGCTATTCTACTATTGTCTATATTTTGCATGATTTAAGTTGACGTTTTTAATCCCTGGATTCAATATGCTACAGTAGTTCCTAAAATATAAATTACTAGTCCAAAAATATCATATAAAGTTACACAGTGCAGGTTTAATATATATTTTCTGATCAGTTACATGGATTATATAGGAAATTGAATCTCATTTTACCTGAAAAGGAAATAATGATAATTCTGATGTGTAATGCAGCAAATTATTTTGTTACATAACTTAATCAATAGGGTGCTTAATACTCCTTTGGATTACTAGCTGACATACTGAACTTTTTGTACCTACCAAGGTAACCACAGACCTATTGACGAGGGAGGGTAAAGATATTGCCTTTGCTGACTACAGTGCTACTTCTCGATTTCACCGCAAAGTAGTGCATGGAGCCTTGTGCATGTTTGGTGAGGGTTCTGCCACTATCGAGAAGATTAGTGAGTATCAAACAATGTTAGCGTTTGTGTCTTTGTCACCTTTGTGATGTTCAGACTTCCTATTGAACTGTACAACACTGTCAGGACCAGGCATAAACAAGGCGTCGGCATGTCTCTCTCTGTGTAGTCTGTCAGGAGGCACTTACACTCTGTGACATTCTGGGCGAGTCAAGGAGTGCATCGTTGGACTTGTCCCCGGAGCTGACGAGAGCTGTCACCAATGTGGTCTGCTCTCTCTGCTTCAACTCCTCATATCGCCGTGGTGACCCAGAGTTTGAAGCTATGCTGCAGTACAGTCAGGGCATCGTGGATACGGTCGCTAAGGACAGTCTGGTTGATATCTTCCCCTGGCTTCAGGTACAATTTAATTTGTTATTTCTTGACCGCTGGATGGAACAGATTAGCACGTCCATCAGTTTTCATCAGTGTTACTTGACATACCCCCGTCTCTATTCTAGATCTTCCCTAATGCAGACCTGCGCCTCTTAAGGCAGTGTGTGTCAGTCCGAGACAAACTGCTTCAGAAGAAATATGATGAACATAAGGTAGGCAAGAGCAGAGCCTTCCTTTAAATCAAATTTCCAGGAAAGAATAGCTTGTACTGTATATATATATATCAGGGAAATACCATCCATAGTTTGCTGGCTTGATTACGGCACTGGTCAAAGACTGTGCTTTACTCCATTTTCTACAGGCTGATTACAGTGACCATGTACAGCGAGACCTGCTGGACGCACTGCTGAGGGCCAAGCGCAGCGCTGAAAATAACAACACGGCCGAGATCACCACGGAAACCGTGGCCCTTAGTGACGACCATGTGCTTATGACTGTGGGAGATGTCTTCGGAGCAGGAGTGGAAACCACAACGACAGTCCTCAAGTGGGCCATAGCCTACCTCATTCACCATCCACAGGTGCAGAAGCGCATTCAGGAGGAGCTGGACAGCGTGGTGGGAGGAGACAGACCCCCCCAGCTCAGTGACAGAGGGAGCCTTCCCTACCTGGAGGCCACCATTCGAGAGGTGCTACGGATTCGACCCGTTGCACCTCTACTCATCCCCCATGTAGCACAAACAGACACTAGGTATACAGACACACATACGCATGCATACCTACACACACAGACACACGCACGCACGCACACAGATTATGTTTTTAAATCGAAAGCCATTTGTTTAATGATTGCAACTTCATTCCGTCTGTGTGCATTTCATTGACAGTATCGGGGAGTTCACAGTGAGGAAAGGTGCGCGCATCGTCATCAACCTGTGGTCCCTGCATCACGATGAGACAGAATGGAAGAACCCAGATCTTTTTGACCCCAGTAAGAACATGTCACGTTGACAAACCATTTGTACCTCTTTCACTGTATAATGTTAGTTATGCTTCTATACAACATTTGTTGTGTGATACGTTCATACAAAATGTATATCTAATTCTGGGTGGAATATTAGTTCACATACCCTTTAAAACTCACCCTGTATGTAATATGAGTGTGTAGACCATTTATACCTCTCTCTGTGAATAAAATAATTTCCTCAGTCTTCTCTGTGAAATCAGTGGTCTGTGTCTGTCTTTCTCTCTGTGTTTCACCAGGTCGCTTCCTGGACAAGGAGGGGACGGGCCTGTGTATTCCTTCACCCAGCTACTTGCCTTTTGGAGCCGGGGTGAGGGTGTGCCTGGGCGAGATGCTGGCTAAGATGGAAATCTTTCTCTTCCTCTCCTGGATCCTTCAGCGCTATACGCTGACCATGTCCCGGGGCCAACCACTGCCCAGCCTTGAAGGCAAGTTTGGTGTGGTCCTTCAACCAGCCAAATACAAGGTCAATGCGATGCCAAGGGCTGGCTGGGAGAACAGCCAGCTCCAGGCTTGTTAGAAGCACTTCCTAACCTTGCCCACACTCAATGAAGAACATGTTGGTTCATGGTTTAAGAACAGCAGTGGTGAATCTGAATTGATCTTGGATGGCCATAGCTCACAGTTAGACATTGTGGATATTACTTAAATGCAGTCTACCACTTCTTAAGTAGGAAAAAACACTAATGAGATTTTAGCTAGCAGGCTAAAGTTGCTAATAATGCATTAGTCAGCAAGATAATGTTAACAACGTGTCAAACAATACCCTATGGATCACAGTAGCTGTTTTACAATCTTCAAGGAATGTGAAAGGACAGGTATCATGATTCTGGCCTGAGTTTCATCACTTTGTAGGTGTTGTGGTGGATATTTGTAGTCAAGAACTCTTTATTTGCACATTTCCGACAGCACTGGAATGCTCCATAAAATCATGGAGACGTGGACAAAGGTTGTATTTCTTACAGAGAGACAGACCTTTTAATGAATGCTGAGTCCTGTTGTTGTATATTTTTCTCCAATGAATGTGTATTAATGTTGAAAAATTATGTATGTTTTGTTTGTCTTACTGAGCTGTACTATTTTATGAACAGTTTAACACAATAATGACTTTGTGATAAAATAATTTAACGCTCTTGGCTGCAGTACGAGCCTGGCAGAGCAGGGAAGAAACTCCGCGTCTGGTGGTATTGATGCATCGCAGATTTCAAGCAGTCAATGCATGCACAGGACATGCAACGAAACATTAACAAATAATACTTTATTCTACATTATGTTGAACAGTCCAATGTTATTTGTTGCCCGAAAATGGGTGGGACGATGTACAAAAGGTTCGATGTACTATGGGGGGACAATGTAATATGATTTCTAAGTATGTATGATTATACTCTCCAATTAAAGCGGACAGTCTGTACTTCAAACTCAATGTCATTGTATCGTTTCAAACTCAAAGTGCTAGAGTACAGAACCAAAGGAACAGAAAAGGTCACTGTTCAATAGATTATGGAGCTCACTGCATATTATATCATATAATATTAATTTCATAGTCAGCATTCTTAAATGTCTATTAATTTGGCTGTGTTGGTTATCATAATTCATGTAAACACCTACACCTGGTTGGATGCCTTTGACCAATGACAGTTTTTAGATCTTGCCATATGTTTTTGATAGGATTATATCTGTACACATTGCTGGCATTCCAATGTGCTATCTAATGTGTGCTTGAATGGGTCCGGGTGCATAAGCCATAACTTTAAATAGAGATTCTATTTTATTGTGACTCAGAATGTGTTTTGTTATGACTTTCATTAAAGAATTTACAAATTATCTGAAAAAAACACAAGTATCTTCACTATGGAAAGACCAAATAAATTTAGTTTAAATTTGTTTTTAGAAATCACATAAAATACAACATAAATATTAAATGCTAAAAGGCCTTTATTATTTTAGAGGGCTAGAGCATTAAAACACCAACGCGTATCGGCCCACTGGCCTTCATCAGGGTATTGGTAACAAACAGACAGAATCAAGCCATACTTATAACTGCATTGATTTCAGGTGTGCCACTCTGGCACTTGCCACACATTTTTGGCCACTAGAGGCAATAGTATAATCATGTCTAATGCCAGAAATTACAACATAGATACAAGACCAAAGTGAAGTAAGATCTCCGAGTGGAAAAATAAGAGTGATATTATAACTCCACACAATATGTATCAAAAATATATAAATATGAATAGGTTAGTTAAATATCATAATTCTCAACTCAAGATAGTCCTACAACAGCATTTCATCGCACTCTATACCTACGTAACAGGGAAGTGATAATTCCTCCTACACCCTGTGTGACTAGGCTTAGTTTATTGTTGTAATACTGAAACCTGTCCTGTCCTGCTCTCTACCACTCCTTCACATTGATGTTGGGTGACTTTATGCCACTCATGGTGCAAAAATACCATCAGCTCAGCTTTGTTTGATGGCTTGTGACCATCAATCTTCCTCTTGATCACATTCAATAGGATTAAAATGGGGTTGATTTAAGAAATATTAGCAGTAGGCCTAGTTTCTTTTTTCCAGAGCTGTACATTTTCAAATAAAAAAATAAACTTAATCTATAGAAAGATATACGGTTACACCTGACTAGATATCAGTTAACGACCATATTTCAGCCTACATCAAAGCCGTGGAGACATACATTGTCGTATGACTTGAAGTTATTATTTAACACTGGCGGTCACTTATACCGCATTCAGTGCTTTAAACAGTCCAGCATTTCGGTTTCATATATGATCAATTTGTGAAAATAATATTTGTGTTTGAATTCTTTTCATAATATAAAAAAAATTCCAGGGACCCCTGCAACTATGCCAACTACTGACATGTCATTCAACACAATGCTGCCCACCTCCAGTGGGGAGTAGTGCTGGTTCAGGGGTATGAGGATGGACAGACAGGGCTTACTGTCAGCTACTGACATGTCATTCAACACAATGCTGCCCACCTCCAGTGGGGAGTAGTGCTGGTTCAGGGGTATCAGGATGGACAGACAGGGCTTACTGTCAGCCTGTCTTTCATTTTTTTCTTTTTCTTTTTAGGTAATCAGATATTTCTTTAATAACCGGAAACATTCCTGAAGCTCCACTGGTAATACTCAAAAAGAAGAAGAAGAAGAAGAAGTTTTATTTATATAGCGCCTTTCCATAGCTCAAGGCCGCTTTACATTATACATTACAAAACACCCAGACACTCAGACATACATTACAGTCACATGGATACAAATAATCACATCATACAAAATGCATGTTAAATAGATATGTCTTTAACTGGGTCTTGAATATAGCCATGGATGAGGTATTACGTAGTGTGAGAGGTAGGGAGTTCCATAGTTTAGGAGCATTAAGACTAAATGACCTTCCACCTACAGTAGACAACCGGAAACGAGGGACGGACAATAAACAAAGTTCAGCTGATCTAAGGGACCGGGCAGGGCGGTAAGGGTGGAGTAAGTCAGCCAGATATTGAGGGGCAAGCAACCTGCAGGTAGTATGCTGGTCCGACACTAACATTGAATGTTCCGCACATACACCCGTAGGGGGCAGCATTCCGAAAAGAGGTCTAAGGATAATTGGACACACTAACGGTATTGAGTCATTAGGGATCACCAGGGATTTATACTATTAAACACAAACCCATGTTGATGTTTCCATGTTTTGGGGGATGCTGTCATTGGATCCCTCACAAACTGTAGTCTAAACATGACAGACGTTCCACGTTTCATTCTCCAGGAATCTACAGATCCTTTCAGGGGGCATGTGTTGTCTGAAGTTGGGAGCTTAGGCCACTGCACCAAACTACTGCACCTATAGAACATTTATATGAACAAAGAGAAAGAGTGTTTGTAGTGCAATTCTAGCACTTCTAATATGTATTACTTTGAAATGAAAAAACAGGTTGGCCACAACTCTTGTAATAGAAAACGGATGTGTATCTTGTCCTTCTGAATCTTCACCTCTTTCTCCTCCATCTCTTTACCGTTTAACCACACACACTCATCTTTTCCCACCCTCGTTCACTCTCCCTGTCTCCCTCGCTCCCCTCCATCCATCTTTCCCTCCCTCCCTCTCTCTCTCTTTCCTTCTTTCTGTGCTCGGTGGTTTCCTCTCATTGGGAAGCCCTTTGAACCTTTCAGCCCCGTTAAAGGGAACAAAAGCAAACAAATCACATTGTTCTTTCAGGAATTTTTCTTGTTCACTGCCTTTCATTGCCTCTTTTTTAGGCACTTCTCTCATTCAGATCTCCGAAGTCAATGGTTCCTTACATCCCGGCTTGACAAGTCAGGAGGATACAAGCTAATCCCCTTAATCTGGCCTTTCTCCCGTGCGCAACCACAGCGAGAGAGGGACCAGAGAGAGTAATCCTATAGACGACACAATAGGATTAGGCTGCGACTCTCAGAGTGACAATCAGGTATCTACTGACTGATCTGCAAAGTAGGGCCGACTTTCTTCAGTTTGACTTATTTTTGGAAGGGGAGGGTGTTCTTTCACTGGGGACTGCTGGAGGTCCTTCTGACAGGCCTGTGTTCCTCAGCCCAGGGACCGTGGTTGACTGACAGGTGAGGGCTGACTTAAGAGTTGAGCGTGTGTTGGTCAGATGTGTGTGTGTGTGTTTGTACATTTTTGTTTGTTTTTCAGTATTCGTTAAATGTGTTCGAATCAATGCATGCTCTATTTTTCATGTTTCAAAGTTGAAGCTATGTTTTTATCATTGGTGTGACATTTAATTTACACCCACTCTTGGTGTCATGCCACACATATCAGAACATCCATCCTTACCTAATCCATCACTGTCTGGTTTCGGTCTTTCTCTGCACGCTGTTGGGGTAAACTGCCAAGCATAGTATGTTTTGCAGGAAGGGACAATGACTGCAGGCAGCCCTGAATCGACATCCTAAATGGGGTAATGAACACTGCAGGAAAGATCATTTCTGACCCCTGCTTTCCAAGTCATCCAGTGTTTTAAAAAGGACCCTGCTGCAGGTTTTTTGAGGGTGGGCAATACAGGTCAATCATGAGCTAAACATCCTGTTTCCTCTAGAGCTCATCTGTCCCACAAAGACTAATAAATTTATGATCACCACTTCAATCCACCTTGTAACTGTTAACAAAATAGCTGCAATATTCTGAACAAAAACTCAATATACAATATATGCAATATATGATATATATATATAATATGCAATATACAAACGACTGTACTAAAGCTCTAAAATATACTGGCACCAGATTAAAAACTCTCACTTGTGCAGTCCATAGACTAACCTCTGACACATAAAGCCATGCTTCTATTGATTAACACTCATTTAAGTTTCTCTTCTATTGATTAACACTCATTTAAGTTTTCCACAATGACTGGGATGAGTTGGAAGACTTGACACGCTCATCTCAGCTTTTAAAAATAAATTAACCAAGCTGCTATCTGCCAACAGGAACTGCTGAATGCATGTCCAACTGTGTATGTGTTTTAATTCAATGTTTATTTACATTTTATGTTGTAAGTAACCCCTTATAGATATGGACATAAATATACATTTTTTGCCCTATTTATAAAAAATCTTGACTTTTAGGAGATGCAAATGCCTGTTTACCATTTTAATGTATCAATTTGACATTTCTGGTGACGTTTAACTTTAGAACATTTAAACACCATCCCTGTATAGGGACAGCTATCCTGTGTATGCTGCTATTTTGGCTAGGGCTCACTTACAAAAGGGATCTAGGTGTGATTTTCAAAATAAAGGATAAAAAATGTACTATTTGATTTTAAATATATTTATTTCTTCAATATTTATGTTTTGTGTCTTGTCTTGCATTCAAATTCCTTTGCCCAGGTTGTCCTTACAAATAAGAATTCGTTCTTAAGTAACATAACCTGTAAAATAAAATTAAAAACTCATATGTTCAGTACCTATTGTATATAATTTTGTCAACGTCTATCTACTTTGTGTGTTCGGTTCCAATTTGTTGTCCACCTTTAGCAGAACCATTACAAAAACAAACAATTTGTGGTATGTGAAAGGTGATTCGGATATCTGCATCACCTATGATCACCTGTAGATGGCAGCATTGTTACAGAAATCATAGATTCCTAAACGACAGCAAACCTCTGGCTCAGGTTCTCTATTCAAACCCGGATTTGCCTGGTTGCTGTAGTGTAGTTGGAGCACAATTTTGGTACACATATATTTACCACTGTAGTAAATCAGTGCACAACCTATTAACAACCAGCCCGTTTATAACAGTTCAACCTCAGCCCTGGCATGTTATTGGGCTGTGATGTTTAACCCCGCAGGTTTGCTCTGATATCTGATACTCTCCTTGGTTGTAGCAGAGCACACTGGGCCCAAGGAAATAGGGCTCACCTCCACTGAAAGGGAAGCCCTTCCTTCCATTCAAAACCAGTGAACTTGGCCAAAGAAAACACTGTGTGGTTCTCTACATGTTCTCATGTTACTCTGCTAGTTCTGCTAAGTGCTGAGGTAAATTACAGGTTATCCATTGTAAGATAGAACAAAGTGAGAGGTGGATTGCTCTGTGAGACAGGTGCTGGTGGTGAGTAACTGTGTTTATCTAGAGGGAGCAACAACAGTAGCGCTACAATTCTTGATCAAATCATCATAACAGGTGAAACAGTATAGCTTCACATGCACACACATGATTTGTTCAATCAGCTTTCTGTTACCATGTTTTGGCACGAGGAGCTAAATTTATTCAAATTTACTGTGCACTATTTTGTTACACATGAGCTTTTTTCCATTGGTCAAATTAACCTATAGACTGGTCTTGGTTGATTAACTACAAACCTACAATTACTACCAGGGCAAACAACTTCAGGTATGTTTAAAGCATTCAGAATTACAAGTGTGTGGGCATGAGATACATGTTGTAAATAAAAAACAATGTAAACATTGCTGCAACTGCCAGTTTAAATGATTCTCAGCCTAAGGTAATACAATGTAGTGCCATGCATGCTCCAATGTGTGGTACTAATGGGAATGGATTGGTGATCCATTTGCAAAGAAAGAATAGGCTGGACTATTTCTTAGACTGCTTATTTTTTGATAATTTTAATAATAATTATATTTTTGGCACATAATTGGAACCTTTATGGACCTTCAAAAGAGACAAATTGGGCCCGGTGCATCAGAAGTGCCAGGGCCAATTTCTTGTCCCAGTCTGCCCCTGGCAGTCCTAGACTTTCCTTATCCATCATATACATGATCCAAGTGTTTGTGATTTACTTCTTTAAAAAGTTCACCACAGACGCACCCTGATGTTCTTCATATAATTCTCCCAGCTTAAATATACCCTTTGTCCCTGCTGTCTGGGTTGAGGTCTCATGGTTTGTGCTCCTCCATAAATGCTAGATCTTAGATATAGACTATGAATCTAAGTTCAAATACCATGCTAAACAAACTTCCACCAAGTTGCAAGTGAATTCTATGCATGAGTTGCTGTCTTCTGGCCATCAATTATTTGTGCTGGTAAAGATAAAATGCCTGTTTTTGTTGTTGCCATTGGCCAGACATAACACAAATTTATTTAAACTGTGATTTATTGTCAATGGAAATGTTTAATACATATTCATAGTAACCCGATGTAAATTACATTGGTTTACATAGCACAGCGGCACTTTAATCCATGATCTGAATATGATGTCACAAATGAATACTTTGTGTCAGAGCGGGTGGACTTAAAGCCATACTAAGCTCCCATCACCTGTTTGCCCCATCCACCACTAAACCTGCCTCTACTGACAGTACTGGAGGAGCAGGGCAGGTACAGGCAAGGTCTGCATCACTCATTCTGATTCAAACGTAGCTGGGATGTGTGTGGGCTCTTTAGCGGTGGCGGCCACCGATGCCACAAATCCCCTCGGTGCGACCCCCAAGCCAGCCCCACCTCCAACTCCCCTATCCCACCGGGGTGGGGTCTTCATTTCAACTTCTTCGCGGGGACGTGGGGGGTGTTGGCTGAGTCGCTGTGTTGACCTTGTGACAGAAGGTGCAGCATGGGCTTATGGCTGTCCAATCAGCTACATTATCAGCGTGTGAAAGGTGATACCAAACATCAGTCCGGAACTGATACTGTACACAACCAAATCATCATCTTCATTAGCGCAAAAGCAATGTTCCTTGCGCTTTAATGCAGCATTTCATCAACAAGGGCATTGCCAACCGTGAGGCTCCTCCCTTGGTCCATAATTAATTAAACTGGGGGGACCTCTTGGGGCCAAGTCTCCTGCATGGTTGTGCAATGTCTGTACGCCCCACATTGCATATGATCTAATAAATGCCATTAATGGCCAGAAGGACAAGTCTCAGTCTTCATTGTGGAACCCTGTCCAATGAACCCTCACTGAAACCCCCTGCCATCTTGATGCATGAATCAGACTGCACCTCCCACCCTTTCTCCCCCTCTAAATTAACCTGAAGAGCTCATATCAGACCCATTTTTATCTACATCTATCTATAATGGCTCATCACTAGGCGTAAATGTTTGTATATGTTCCTACAACTTTGCCACGTGTGTCAAATAAATCCTCACATTGTTCGATGTCCATTTTCTACAGTTAAACACTTCAATCCATAAAACTGACAAATCACAGGTGTTGAGGTTAAAAGAAGACACACAAACACTGAGTTTTCTCTGACTGTCAGTGGCTTATGGTTTTATCCACTCAAAGCTTCTGACAGAATCCGCAGTCACACAAGTGTTAGGTGAAAACACTTCCCGGTATGTTCTTCAATGGGAGGGTTATCGAGGTTAGAGCCTCTGTGTGTGTGTCAGTGTGTGTGTGTCTGTGTGTGTGTGTGTGTTTGGCCTCCAGGCCACATGATTTCTCCTGTAAGAACAGGTCCTTGGCCTCTGGTCTAGGATGTGTGTTGCCCTCCAAATTCTACATTTCATGCACAAACATTTTCGAATGGCTTTTTATTAAAAAACATCCAGTTCTAACAGAGAAAGAAGCCATAATGTGAAAAACATAATTTATTGCCAACAGCCATCTGTGGGAGATGTTGTCATCTGCGTGGCCGGGGTCCCTGTCTGAAGTCCAGAGAGTACAGAGAGGTGGCCAGGGCAGCATACAGGTGAGAGGTATTAAAACGAAGGCAGTACACTGGGCTGCTCACTGCCGAGGACAGCTGGAACATCTGAGGTAAAGACAACACATTTGAGAAATGGGAATTAGGTACTATACATTAGTGGTTTTCAACCCTCTCCTCAGGGAAAACCAACCATTCCATGTATTTAATCTATTTCTGAGCTCGCTCACCTGATTCAACTCATCTGCTAATTAACATGCTTTTTTTTTATTAATGAATACGCAGAGCTAGTTCAGTGGCTACAGCTAAACTGTGGAACGTCTGGTGTGCCTTGAGGAGAGGGTTGAAAAACACAGATATACACAGATATATACATATACACACCTCTAAGCAGCGGGTCTGCCGCTTATCCCATGTCCGTATGACACCATAGTAAGAGGAGCCACTGGCAATCATGTGATTCCCATCCGTCTGGATGCAGTAGAGGGCATTGTCATGAGGCTCCTCCCACTCCATAACACACTTCCTGTTGGACAGGAGGAAACAAAATCAGAAAAGTTTGAGAAAATGTAGCCAGCTGGACCAATGTCTCTAGCTTGGTCATTGGCTGGGAATCTGCAATGGTGATGCAAAATTGGCATGTCTCATCCAGGGAGGAGGGCATCTAGCTCTAGCAACTGCCTCAGACACCTGCACAAGCTGAGGTCAGCAGGTGAGAGCTAGCCCTCACAAACACCAAAACACACGTGCCATTCTGGTTAGAAGGAATGATTCAGTGGGTCTTCCTAGAAGAACGACTGTAGAGCAAAATTCATCACTTCAAATTAGTTGACAGATGTTGTGATAAAACATGACCGTACATTCATTATAGTTGGGCTCATAAATTATTATTATAAATAATAATAATGATTATTATTATTTTTCCCCATTTTCCTCCTCAATTCCCACTAACCCTGCCTTGTTGGCAGCGCCGCAACCCTTTGGACAGATGGGAGAATGTGAGGGGCGCGCACATTATTCATCCAACCACATGTCGCCGAGCTGCCGGTTCTTCTCGCACTGCTCAACCAACACAGAAGCCTTTAGTCAGCTTATGCACCAAATGATTACACTCACCAACTATACTTCCTCGATTACAGGCACCCAATCTGTACATAAGGAGTTGCTAGCAAAATGGCTATTGAGGGTAAGTTTCCAAAACTGTGACTTATTTTATTGTAATTACTCTCTGTGTTAGAATAGTCAATGAGTGTCGTAGCTCTTGAGAGACCCCTTCATATTTCATCCAGGGCTGCACTGAGCCATATGGAAAGCAAAAGAACTGTCAAAGGACCTGCGAGAAATGGTAGATGAAATTAATAAATTCAGGAAAAGGATATAAAAAGATATCAAAATACTTGAAAAGACCAATCAATACTGTTCAAACTCTGATAAAGAAGTGGAAAATTCGAATTTCTGTTGATACCAAGCCATGGTCAGGTAGACCAACAAAGCTTTCAGCACAGAAATTGGTCTGGATGTAAAGAAAAACCCACAAGCAACTTAAACTGAAATTCAGGCTTCTCTGCAAAAAAAGTGGTGAGGCTGTTTCAAGATGCACAATAAGGAAGTACTTGAACAAAAATGGGCTGCATGGTCGAGTTGCCAGAAAAAAGCTGTTACTGCATCAAACGCCAAAAAACTGCCTGCCAAACAGCAGCTAGACAAGCCTCAAAACTGTCGGAACAAAGACATTTCCAGTCATGAAAACAAAATGTAACTTAACGATCACAACCATACATGCTATACTTGGAGACGAGTCAACAAGGCCTATGACAAAAGGTAGACCATCCCTACTGTGAAGCATGGAGGGGGATCTCTGATGTTGTGGGGGTCAGCTTCAGCGACACAGGGAATCTTGTTCAAATTTATAGCAAGATGAATGCAGTATGTTAACGGAAAATGTTGGAGGAAAATTTGTTTTCATCAGCTGCGCCTGGGATGCACTGAGTGGCTGTCTCCTGACCTCAATATCATCGCCAATATGAGGAGATCTGAAACATGCAGTTCATGAAAGACAATCAAAGAATCTACGGGATCTGGTGCCATTTTTGCCAAGAAAAATGGGCAGCTTTACGACCTGAGAAAATAAAGGGCATCATCCACAAAAGCAGTCATTGATGTGAACGGGGGCAATACACAGTTTTAAGAACTAAGGGTATGCAAACCTTTGAACGGGGACCTTCCTATTATTTTCTGTAGTGCTAGGTTGTGTTTAAAGATTGTGCTAGTATTTAAAAAATTGTAGTAATTACAAAATGAATCTGTTTTGCCTGATCACACGTTTTCTTAGAAACTCTACCAGGGTATGTAAATGTACGAGCAGCACTGTGTTTAACAAAACTTGGAAAGGGATACCATAAATTCAGCAGATGAAATAGTGCATGGTTTCGTTTATACAACTGGTGAGGATAACTGAATTTGAATAACTGGATTTTTAACAGTGTAAAAATAACCCTTAAATGTATATTTTAGTAGATGTTTTCAAGATATTTAATTTTGTATGTTGCCGAGTGTTTTGAGTAGGGTCACCATTGTGCAGGTCTTGTGTGTTTGGTAACGATGGTGAAACGTAATCTTTTGTTTGGGGGAAAGCACTAGGGTGTTGGAGGGCAGGCAGGGGTTGTGGCGGGGAAGGAGGCGCATGAACTGGAAGTATTTTGGGGGTTCTGTCAATAGGGATCGATTCTCCATTAGAGCCTCATCCATAAGTGATGCTCAGGGACCTGGAGCAGACTGCAAGGCAGCAGAGACGTCTGGACTCTGTCAATCTCTCTCTCTCACACATACAACCACACACTCCTTCTGTCCTAAGTTTAGAAAATCCAGTGGCCACAAGGTCAATTCACTGTCATCAACCAGGTTCAGCCAATTATTTCATCCAGATGATAAGATTACAGAATAAAAAGCTAATGATGGGTGCATGTAGGTTTCAAGGAGCTGTCCAGACAAGGTTAGGACAAGGGATGGGCGTGGTTAATCGAATATCTGTATATCTTTAAGTGAATTTGTATTCGAAGTATAGTATAGAAGAGTAGTTGGATAATTTTATTTTTTAATAAAACACCTTTGTCTAAATTAAATATAAAATAAGCTTTCCATGTGTCATAGATTCTAATAGATTTGACGTTTTAAAAGATAAAAGTCGATGACCTAAATAACGTTAACAATATTTCATATTTGTAAAATAAATTTATTGAACATGACAAAACGACAATGAACATGATAAAATGCTGCATATTAAATAAATGTACCTGTATGGTCCATCCTGGTAATAGTTCATTCTGGTGATGGGCCTAACATCACATTATTATTGACCTTACACAGGCAAAGCAGCTCTTATTGCCACTGCGCTTGATCCCAAACACAAACACCTGCACTTTGTGCAACAGCGTCTCCACCTGGAGATCAGGGCCAAACAAGTAGAGTTAAACCCCATCAATCCCATCACCAGCCATGTGGATAATGCCCAGCCTGATGGCACAGACACCTATGACGAGCAGCCAACACACTCCTGCACCCACATACCCAGTGCTGCAATCCTCAAACGTTTTAGAGAAGACTACTACAACCGAAAAAAGTTAAGTTTTGTTCTATTTCAGCAAGCCAGTCTGCTCGTAAATTGCATCTGTACTCACCTCTTCCCTAAGCATGTGGATATGCTCATTTTCATGAATAAGAAAATGAAGGGCTAATGCTGTTGTCTCAAATTTGTTTTTACTAGTAGCCATGTTGTATAATCGTCTATTTATTTTTTCATTTGTGTCATTGTGCACCATATCCTATAGAATTCAAGTTCCAAGGATTCAACTATTTTGAAATATATTATGGATAATGAAAATTAAGAGGGGGTAGGACTAGATCTGTACTTCTTTCTACCCCTTTTGGACATGATCAAAATTATTTGAGAATTTCATTCATTGTTTATATGGTGTTTTTTATTTTTTTTCTCTACTGTTTACAAGTTTTACTTCTGCATGCATTTTTAACATGTTCAATAAAATATTAAAATAAAAAATATATATATTTTCAAGTTAATATGCAATATTTTTTCATGTGTGTCTTTTGTTTTAATCAGGTATAGTCTACTTAATCTGTTTAATTTTGTCCAATGTATATTTTTACTTATTTAACACAGTATAGGCTAAGCGTTATTGCGCTTGGTTAAAAAGCCTGCAGTAGTCTACGTCTGAAGACGCAGCATTATTTCAATTTCATTGTCTTTTCGTTATGTTCAATTAATTGATTTTGCATTTGTTTTGTTTATTTAACCCATATTTAATCAAATATCTTAAAAGTCACAATTCTTGACAGAAAATGTAGCGGATCATGTGTTTCCTGACTGTATGCTTCTTGTCATGTCAGGCTAATTACAGGAAGGAATGGCAGCATTCTAAATAATATTTTGACAATCCGGATATTCTAAAATAATTTTGGATACTATTCAAATAATTAAATAATTTCAAAGACCATCCCTAGTTAAGACAAGGGAGATTGGCTCTTTGCAACTCGATATAAACCTACACTATGTAACTTTTTTACGTTACACAAAAATAAAATGACAAAAACTGTGGGACTATTAAATGGTAGGAACTAGTATATTGAAAACATCAACTTAAATTATATAAAATAAAGACAACACTAAAATAGCAAAATCAACATTTCAAAATATCTAACTAGAAACTAATGCATATTATGGACAAAATAATAATGTGTATTTTCAGAAATTGGTTATATTGTCCCTGTATTATTCATGAGTTCAGTAAAAACATATATGTAAAAAAAATAACAAAACAATCTACGTAAAATTTGGGTTGACAGGACAAATGAATGGAAAGTTACATAATGCAGCTTTAACAAGGGACCAGCTTTCGTATTTGTTTGGACTGGGAGTAAATGATACAGTAGCAGCACACAAATACCACCAAAGTGAGATATAACTACAGTCATAATGGATTTAAGCAAACTACTCCATGAAAACATACAGTAGCATAACTGCTTTACTGTGATTCTATTAAGTTTAAAAAAATGAATATACATCCAGTTTTGATGTTATTGACCTCTGGTCACATTTCATAGCAATGCTTGTGCAATGAATTTGTTCATTTCCCAACAAGTCCCAGTAGAACCTTAAGATTTCCTAAGCTTGAATTGTGAAATGTGAAATGAGGTGGGTGGAACTGTAGGGCTGGACGCTGGGATTATATGATCATCAATGACAAATGTCAAAAACTATTTTTCGTCAACATTTTACTTAACTCAATCTTGCAGCACTGTGTGCTAGCTAAAATTAAATATAGCTATGCTAATATTTCCCTTTTTGCCATAGGCCATACCCTTCAATTTAAAATAGATGTGGCAAGTTAGTGAAATAAAGAAAAATGTAAATAATTGTAAAATTATTGACTGCACCAACATGAAATTTGCTGTATCTTTTCTTGCTGAAAACTGATGTTTCCACTCCTTTTTGATTATTAATAAGGAACCTAACCAATTTCTATTTCAGAAAGTACGAAATACTGTGAAAAGTAGACTAATATTGGCAGAGGAGTAGACAGAAAATCGCAAAACAATTGCACCCCAAAATGAAAGAATTAAGAAAAAAAAAATTAACATGGTATTTGCAAGTAGCAAAAAGTCGGGACAGTATTGAAAATGCGAGAAAAAAACGTTGATTGATTGATCAATTGATTGATTTATACTATAGTGGGCTCCAAAATTACTGGCACCCCTGACTGACAATGCACAAACAATACTGTAAAAATATTAACAATGCAATTAGAGGAAAAACTCAAAATACTAACATGTGAAAAAAACTGTACTTAATTAATGTGTCAATGGAACCAACCAAAATCATTTATTGAGTAAATAAAAAACAAATGTACTCCAAATCAAGGTTTCACAATCAATGGCACCCTTAAAGATTATTGTAAATAACATCTACCAAAATTAAACCAGGAATGAAATTCTAAGTTCATCTAAGTCTAAAGGAACGATATTGGGCCATTACATAACTTCGTTCCACTAGGGTATAAAAATTAGGTAACACGCATGCAATATCGCTTTGTCATCCAACTCCATGAAGAAAACAAATAAGCTGGCAGTTCAAAAGAAACAGATGTAGTCTTAATAAATCTAATAATGGCTACAATAAGATCCACAAACGATTGGATACACCACTGAGCACTGTCAGGACAAGGGTGCCCTGACTCTATGATGTCATTAGAAATCACATGGCACTTATCATAAGAGTAGGGGTGTTAACCCTGGTGTCATGGCCAAATTCTGAACCAGGCCTCACTTCAATCATGGCCACCAAATAATCCCCCTCCTTCCTAATTGGCATTTATAACTACTCACCTCTCTACCTAATAGCTAATGTGTGGTGAGCATTCTGGCCCCATATGGCGGATGAGCATCACCCAAGTGGGTGCTACACATTGGTGGTGGATGAGTGTAAAGTGCTTTGGTGCTACACTTCACTGTGTAAAGTGCTTTGGGTTCCTTAAAAAATGCTATGTAAGTTGAATTAATTAGTAATATTATTATTATTAAGACAATGACCCACAACATACTTCAAGATCCAAACAGAAATGTTCAGTGACAACAAAATCAATGTTCTACCATGGCCATCTCAGTCACCGGATCTCAATACAATCAAAAACCTGTGGGCTGAGTTGAGGAGAGCAGTGGATAAGCACAAACCTAAGAATGTGAAGGATCTTGAAAGGATCTGTGTTGAGGAAAGGTACAAAATCCCTCCAAATGTGTTCCTTAACCTTGTCAAACATTACAGTAAGAGACTCCATGCTGTTATCCTTGCCAGAGGTGGTTGCACTAAGTACTGAATAAGGCGTGCCAATAATTATGGAACCTTGATTTTGGAGAAATTTGTTTTTTGTTAAAAATTGTCGGAGTTTGGTTGGTTCCATTGCAACATTAATAAGGTACAGTGTTTCTCACATGTTGGAATTTTGAGTTCATTTCTACAATTATTTAGTTTATGTTTTTAAAGTTTTGTTTGTGCATAGCCTAATATAAATTGAACTATACATTTTCACTTCCAGCAGTCTTTTTCATTTCATTAACTGTCCACACTCACCAAAAATAAACTATTATGGGAGATAGTGGTTTTATCATTGTTTTAGCATCTTTAGAAAGTGAATAAAACATGAGGTGTTGAAGTAATTGAAGTTGGACATGTGGGAAGAACAAGTATTTGATACACTGCCGATTTTGCAGGTTTTCCTACTTACAAATCATGTAGAGGTCTTTAATTTGTATCATAGGTACACTTCAACTGTGAAAGATGGTATCCAAAACAAAAATCCGGAAAATCACATTGTGTGATTTTTAAATAATGAATTAGCATTTTATTGCATGACATAAGTATTTGATACATCAGAAAAGCAGAACTCAATATTTGGTACAGAAACCTTTGTTAGCAATTACAGAGATCATACGTTTCCTGTAGTTCTTGACCAGGTTTGCACATACTGCAGCAGGGATTTTGGCCCACTCCTCCATACAGACCTTCTCAAGATCCTTCAGGTTTTGGGGCTGTTGCTGGGCAATACGGACTTTCAGCTCCCTCCAAAGATTTGGAAGACCCAGCCATGACCCATCTTCAATGCTGTTACTGAGGGAAGGAGGTTGTTGGCCAAAATCTCTCAATACATGGCCCCATCCATCCTCCCCTCTACACGGTGCACTCGTCCTGTCCCCTTTGCAGAAAAGCATCCCCAAAGAATGATGTTTCCACCTCCATGCTTCACAGTTGAGACGGTGTTATTGGGGTTGTACTCATCCTTCTTCCTCCAAACACAAGTGGAGTTAAGACCATAAAGCTATACATTTGTCTCATCAGACCACATGACCTTCTCATATTCCTCCTCTGGATTATCCAGATGGTCATTGGCAAACTTAAGACGGGCCTGGACATGCACTGGCTTGAGCAAGGGGACCTTGCATGCGCTGCAGGATTTAAATCCATGATGGCGTACTGTGTTACTAATGGTTTTCATTAAGACTGTGGTCCCAGCTCTCTTCAGGTCATTGACCAGGTCCTGCCGTGTAGTTCTGGGCTGATCCCTCACCATCCTCGTGATCATTGATGCCCCACGAGGTGAGATCTTGCATGGAGCCCCAGACCAAGGGAGATTGACCGTCATCTTGAACTTCTTCCATTTTCTAATAATTGGAAAACACCAACAGTTGTTGCCTTCTCACCAAGCGGCTTGCCTATTGTCCTGTAGACCATCCCAGCCTTGTGCAGGTCCACAAATGTATCCCTGATGTCCTTACACAGCTCTCTGGTCTAGGCCATTGTGGAGAGGTTGGAGTCTGTTTGAGTGTGTGGACAGGTGTCTTTTATACAGGTAACGAGTTCAAACAGCTGCAGTTAATACAGGTAATGAGTGGAGAACTGGGGGGCTTCTTAAAGAAAAACTAACAGGTCTGTGAGAGCTGGAATTCTTACTGGTTGGTAGGTGATCAAATTCTTGTCATGCAATAAAATGCAAATTAATTATTAAAAAAATCATACAATGTGATTTTCTGGATTTTTGTTTTAGATTCTGTCTCTCACAGTTGAAGTGAACCTATGATGAAAAATAAAGACCTCAACATGCTTTTTAAGTAGGAAAACCTGCAAAATCGGCAGTGTATCAAATACTTGTTCTCCCCAGGATACGTAAACTCGATATTGAGGTTGACCTTTGGAGGCGTCAACTCGAGACAGATGAGAAAGTAGCCTTAGCTCCTGATGCGTAGGCTCCTTTGCACATGCCCTCTACATGTAGTGTCCCAGGATCCAAGGAAGTCAGCTGATCACTTTGACATGACCATGTTATGTCGATACGGACTGTCAATACGAACATTTGGCTAAGGCCTGGTTGAGGTTAAACTTAGATAAATGTGAGTTCCGCAAGGCTACTGTACTTACGTAGGGAAAACTGTGGGGGGTGGACAGGTATGTCCTGTGTGAAAGAAAGTGTCCAATATACAGGCTTTTCCTGTTCTTTTTTCCCCTCTCTTTTTCTCTTTCACTCTCTTCCTCATAGGTGCAATGGGTTGGGATAATGATGGAGGGGCGTGGTCAGCAGGGGACGGCTTATGTGAGGAGCGTCGTGAGCCTGTTAGCGGATAGCTGTTTGCAGGCATAGATGCTAATGTTATTTTCTCTGGAGATTAGTGAGCTTACTTGGGGTAAATTGGGATTCTGCCCAGTAAGGACTTGTAGATCAGATGATACCAGTGAGTTAGGTGCCGAGAGTGTAACAAGTGCCAGCCAACTAGTGTGTAGTTGTAGTGGTAATGGGTGTTATATGGGGCGTTGAAGACAAAACAGTTGACGCTGTGGTAGACTACATCTAATTTCCTAAGGAGAGTATGAGACAGTTCTGTTAGTGACATCACGATTGACATGATCGAGCAATATTAAAACCTTCAAAGTCCCCCAACTCTCTAGAACATCAAGTGTGATTCTCCCGTGAACCATAAATATTGGTACCATTGAAAAGAGGACGATCAGACAAAAAGAATGAGCGGTGGATCATCCCTGTGGGTTAAACACAACCGGAGCTATGGTGCCTCAAAGTTGGTCATGTTTTAGACGGTTGTTTTGTTTATTATGTACATTACAGACAGGAAGTAGGAAGTGAAAATGACAAAATAACAACTCTGCAATGATGAAGGACATCATCCTGCAAAACACCAACAATTTCTGGAAGTGAAAAAAAGCTGGGATTTCAAAAACGTATAGAAATCTAGTAAGAAATGGGTGCAGCATTTTCATGTTGACTTGTTTGTATGGCCCCCAAACATTGCACACTGGTCCAGGAGCCCTGAGGGCTTGACAATATGCATTGAAAAGCCTTATTCATCATGGTTTACATGCTTTTACAGATAAAAAACAACAAAATATACATACATTCTTAATTTTTTTATTATTTATTCTTTAAGAAAATGCACTGAATTTTGTTGAATAAGAGAAACCATTTTATTGTGATGTACATATTTGTACATTAGCAGGAATGTAGCACAATATGGATGTGAAAGCAGTTATAATTAGCCTATGTGACAATAAAATTTGTTTTGGTTAAAATCAACAAATAATCGTGATAATTAATCGTGATCTTAATATTGATAAAAATAATCGTGATTATCATTTTGGCCATAATCGTGCAGCCCTACTTAGCTTTCCTAACTGATTTTTTTTTCCGTTTTCCTAACGGGTTGTTCGAGGCTAATGCAGCTTGCCATTTAATATTTTTGTGCTGGCCTAGGGCTTCAAGTTTCAAAGTTTTGTGCTTTCATGGATACTCTTCTACATACCTTGATTGTAACAAGTGGTTATTTGAGTTAATGTTGCCTTTCTATCAGCTTAAACCAGTCTGGCCATTCTCATCTGACCACTGCCAATAACAAGGCATTTTTGTCCAGAGAACTGCAATTCTTATTTTCTCTTTTTCATACCATTCTCTGTAAAGCCTAGAGATGGTTGTGTGGGAAAATCACAGTAGATAAGTACTTTCTGATATACTCAAACCCGCCCACCTAGCACCAACAACCATGCCGTGTTTAAAATGACATGAATCCACTTTCTTCCCCATTCTGATGCTTGATTTAAAATTCAGCAGATCTTCTTGACAATAGCCGCTTTCCGACCAAGTAGTTACAGGAACGTAGTTATAGGAACAGTCCACTTCTAAACAGTTCTACTAACTACTCTCCCCCAAAACCGGTTTTGCTATTTGCATTCGCACTGGTCAAGTGGCCATAGGAACTGGTAGGAGGGATAAGGGAGTGACGAAAGCACCGCAACGGTCTTTTATAGCGTCATCACTTGACTTTAGTGTAGGGTCACATACAACATTGGGTGTATGATTGGAGATGTATGCGGATGATCTGGTTGTTTTCAGCTCAAGTAGTGCTGGGTTCCTTCCGCGGCTGGCTGTTTATTTGTTTGTTCAGATTACGAGGCTGAAACGACATCCAATACAATTAAAAAAAGAGTTGTGTTGATATGTCCTAATAACTGAATTCGAACCGTGGCGTTTAAAAACTACTGTAGGCTGGAGTAATAGAAATTGAGTAGCTAATTAACAGAGAAACACAAAAGATGAAGGCTCCAGCATAGTATAATACGCAACAGACAAACGAAGCGACCGGCATAATTTACAATTTGAACCAATCAACGTAGACCTAGGAAAAGGGAAAGACCCTGCTCTGGAGTAGGAGCTAAAAATGTTATAGGAACGGCGGTGAGAGGAACTAAATAATCCTGCAATTTCTTCTATCGGAACACAAGAAAAAAAGGGTTATAGGAACGTTATGTTCTAGGAACTGCAAAAATCCCTGCGGTCGGAAAAGCGGCTCATGTCTAAAAGCCTAAATTCTTTGAATTGCTGTCACGTGATTGGCTGATTAGATATTTGCATTAACGAGCAGATGAACATGTGTAACTAATGAAGTGGCCAGTGAGAGTATAATATATGTGACTTGAAAATTATGTCCATAACACAAGACCACTCTGCCTGTCTTGGATTAAGCTAGCAGTAACACAGTCAAAGTTTGAGTTTCTCTGGGACAACTTAGATGGACATGGATGAATACTCTTGAACCTGCCAAACCTAGCAATAGCAGACGTGGTGTGTGGACAGTCACCAGAGAAAAGCCACAACACAACAACCTTTACAAAAAATATATATACCACATTAAAACTATGTCTTGACTGAGTTACATAAGGTCACAATATAAAAACCAAGAAAAGACAAACATATATGCTTATATATTTAATAAGATCACACAATTATGGAGCAGCCTAACAAAAGACAATGTACAACCCAACAGCTCGATCCAACATAAACCAAAAACCCAGCAAAAGACAACTTACAGCCACCTCTGAAATTATTATTATTGGCAACCTTAAACACTGAGCAAAGCAGGATGTTCAGTAAAGACACATTCAATATACTTGTTTCAACCACGTGGAATATATTGTACATGACTCAAGGGAATCAACCGAAATGTCTCATCTCAAATGATGTATAAAATAACATTTATAATTATACGTGTTTTACCAAGAACAACCGAACAGTCTTGACTACTCTCTTCTAGCAAGAAGAAACGCACAGATCCTTTTCTAGTCACTCGCTAATGAGATGAGAAAAAATGCTGGAAGGAATCTCAAGAGTATTCTCAGCACAGCATAAACCCAACAATATACAACATACAACTCAAATACACAACAGAAAGCAGAACAAGACACAAGTCCTTAAAACACCAAGACAACACTTTGCATATGGGCGATAGACACCCCTGACGTCCAGACACCCTGTACCTCCTCACTAGCCCAGGGAGCCTCCCTGAGGTTCCTGTGTGTGAATTATTAATGTCTAAAGAGGGGCCACCATACCAGACCAACCCCTCAGTCAAATCCCCAGAGAGAGCTGACAATCAGCTCTTATTTGTGTTACTTGACTGATCCCCCCTCCCCATTTAACCTCACACACCCCACCCAAATAAAATACGGTCTCCTTTCTCACAGCAGTACACGGCTTGGATTGTTAGTGTCAGCAACAATACAAGAAACACCCAGAAGGGCCTGGGTAAGTGACTGTGCTCTATACTGTATGTGCTGAGTCACGTGTATGTTGAAGTGTATGATTTAGCCTTGACATGTAGGCAATAAACAGTAGGGAATCCTAAAAATGACAAAAACAACTATTTAAAAACACGTCTATTTAGACCAGCTAAAGACAAGTAGTAATTTAAATGCAATGTAAAATTGTTTTCATCTTTATGATCAAAAACATGCACAGGAGCTGTAGGGTCATTAGTGTGGTGCTGAACAAATTATCTAATTCATCTCAAAATTACTATGTATGCAAGAGGATGAAATTTTGACATACTGTATGAGTGGGCTATTTGTCATGTATCTTCTCTCCTCCTGCACCCATTTCCTTCCACAACAATCAAGCCCTACTCTCTGTCACTCAAAGAGGCTTTTTCTCACACCTGGAGGCTGTTCCTGGCATTCAGTCAGCACTCAGTATTGTCAAGTAACAAATGTTAAAGAATACAATTCTGCTCTACACTTTGCATAAAATTGTTCATATTTATGTTATGCTATTTGTTTTCTATTTTGTTATGTACTAGTTAGCAAGTTGCTGTGCAATCAAATTGAGTTAGCTGCTAATGCTAATCGCTTACTGGCTGGCTAGCTTGCTCACAGATGAAAGGGGAAATCTAATTATTTACAAAATAATTGTATTTTTACATTTGAGTAGTTTAACAAACACTCATTTATCATGTGATAAATAGAACTGGGCTCACAGATGGGAACATCCCCTAGCTATTACAGACATGTAGCTATTGTATTGTGTAGACAACATCTGCATGTTGGCACCATGGTATATTCTGAATGGAACACAACTCGTACCTTGCTGAATGTCAAAGTCAATAAATGATTTCAGATATGATTTTTGTTATCTAACTTTACACTTTGATTTGATGTCCCAAAACAAGTTTTTACTTTTGTCTAAAGTTAATGAAAATGACAATTAATAATCACAATATCCCACCATCACAAAATATATTTTAATGAGCCATTTTGTCCAAATACACTGAACAAAATATGAATGCAAATTCATTCATAGAATTTAAACAGTTACAGATGTTTTGGGATAGTAAGTCCATTTAAATAATTTAATTTTGCAATAATATATGTTTTTTTTCGGTAGATATCCCAAATTCCAGGTGCTATTCTAATTTGCGCTGGCTCGTGCTGGAAGTTTTGAGCAAGGTCAGAGAAGCTATAGTCGCAATAATAATAATAATAATAATAATAATGGGAATATGTGAGTCAGGTTAGAGAATATGTGAGATAGAGTTAGTAC
>JACXGM010001167.1:35881-49204 GCA_016801145.1 Umbra pygmaea
GTCAGTACGTGGCGTCAGTACGTGGCGTCAGTACGTGGCGTCAGTACGTGGCGTCAGTACGTGGTGTCAGTATTTAGCAACATTTCTTTTGAGAGGTGATCAGGTTGTTGGCCTGAGGAACATTCCCTTGCCTTTAATAACTGTGTAAAGTAGCTAGATAAAGGCTGGAACTGGAACACAATGTCATATATTTAGATTGCTTGCACTTGTTGTATAGGCAGGTCATATACACTATCTCACGAAAGTGTGTACACCCCTCACATTTTTGTAAATATATGATTATAACTTGTCATGTGACAACACTGAAGAAATGACACTTTGCCACAATGTAAGGTAGTGAGTGTACAGCTTGTATAACAGTGTAAATTTTCTGTCCCCTCAAAATAACTCAACACACAGCCATTAAAGTCTAAACCACTGGCAACACAAATGAGTACACTCTTAAGTGAAAATGTTCAAATTAAGCCCAAAGTGTCAATATTGTGTGGCCAACATTATTTTCCAGCACTGCCTTAACCCTCTTGGGCATGGAGTTCACCAGAGCTTCACAGGTTGGCACTAGAGTCCTCTTCCACTCCACCATGAAGACATCACAGATTTGGTGGATGTTAAAGACCCTGTGCTCCTCTACCTTTCATTTGAGGATGCCCCACAGATGATAGGTCTGGAGACATGCTTGGCCAGTCCCTTACCTTTAATCTCAGCTTCTTTAGCAAGGCAGTGGTAATCTTGGAGGTGTGTTTGGGGTCGTTGTCATGTTGGAACTCTGCCCTGCGGGGGTCATGCTCTGCTGCAATATGTCACAGTAAATGTTAGCATTCATGGTTCCCTCAATAAACTGTAGCTCCTCAGTGCCGGCAGCACTCATGCAGGCCCAGATCATAACACTCCCACCACCATGATTGACTGTGGGCAAGACACATTTGTCTTTGTACTCCTCAGCTGGTTGCCGCCACACACGCTTGAAACCACCTGAACCAAATAAGTTTTTCTTGGTCTCATCAGACCACAGGACATGGTTCCAGTAATCCATGTCCTTAGTCAGCTTGTCTTTGATGCAGTGTGCAGCGTTTGGTATGAGCACTGACAGAATGACCCCCCACCCCTTCAACCTCTGCAGTAATACTGGAAGCACTCATTTGTCTATTTCCCAAAGACAACCTCTGGATATGATGCTGAGCATGTGCACTCAACTTCTTTGGTCGACCATGGTGAGGCCTGTTCTGAGTGGAACCTGTCCTATTAAACCGCCGTATGGTCTTGGCCACCGTGTTGCAGCTCAGTTTCAGGGTCTTGGCAATCTTCTTATAGCCTAGGCCATCTTTATGTGGAACAACAATTATTTTTTTCAGATCCTCAGACAGTTCTTTGCCATGAGGTGCCATTTTGAACTTCCAGTTACAAATATGAGGGAGTGTAAGAGGGATAACACCAAATTTAACACACCTGCTCCCCATTCACACCTGACACCATGTAACACTAACAAGTAACATGACACCGGGGAGGGAAAATGGCTAATTGGGCCCAATTTGGACATTTTTACTTGGGGGGTGAACTCATTTTTGTTGCCAGCGGTTTAGACCTTACTGGCTGTGTGTTGAGTAATTTTGAGGGGACAGCAAATTTACACTGTTATACAAGCTGTACACTCACTTCTTCACAGTGTAGCAAAGTGTCATTTGTTCAGTGTTGTCACAGGAAAAGTTATAATCATATATTTACAAAAATGTGAGGGGTGTACTTACTTTGTGAGATACTGTATAAGCTAAGAGGATTGCAGCAGATGAATGCAGGATCAAGATTTGTCAAGAAATGCCTCTGTGAATTAAATTATCCATCAGTAAAATCCAGTTGTGTTCAGTGTATTGTCGTTCAAAGCTAAGTTGGTCCATACCAGACACACAGTTCATAACAGCGATTAAGCCACTCTCCACTCTACCAGCTCTATGCTGTCTGCCTAGTACAGTAGTGGGCTGCAGTTAACATTTAACATTTTAGTCATTTAGTGGAAGCTCTTATCCAGAGCTACTTATAGTGAATACAGGGACAAACCCCTGGAACAACGTAGGGTTAAGTGCCATGCTCACGGACAACGCCACTTGGCACAGTTGGGAATTAAACTGGCAACCTTCCAAATACAAGTCTGACTCGGCTGTAATATTCAATTCTCTAAAAACATGTTGGATTTGGGTTATGACAGAGAAATTAACATTCACAGCTCTGGTGCACTCTTCTACAGTTTACATGATGATTGGCTGACTGTGTACCTGGGTTTGAGAGGCTGACAATGTACCTGGGGCTGTGAGGCTGAGTGTGCACCTGGGGCTTGGAGGCTGTGTACCTGGGGTTGAGAAGCTGACAACGTACCTTGGGTATAGAAGCTGATTGTGTACCTGGGGCTGAGAGGCTGATTGTGTACCTGGGGCTGAGAGGCTTACTGTGTACCTGGAGTTGAGAGGCTGACTGTGTACCTGGGGTTGAGAGGCTTACTGTGTACCTGGAGTTGAGAGGCTGACTGTGTACCTTAGGTTGAGAGGCTGACTGTGTACCTGGGGCTGAGAGGCTGACTGTGTACCTGGGGCTGAGAGGCTGACTGTGTACCTGGGGCTGAGAGGCTGACTGTGTACCTGGGGCTGAGAGGCTGATTGTGTACCTGGGGCTGAGGCGGAGGTCCCAGGAGCGGATGAAAGTGTCGTAGCCACAGGTGAGCAGCTGGAAGGGCGACTCGTACACTATATCCAACACGCCTGCTCCCCGCCTGAACTCTGAGCCCAAACAGCAAAGCAACGCACACCTGAAAAAGACAGCGAAACACTGGGTAAGACAGACAGTTGGGGAAACAGCTCCTTGGACAACTGCTACATGACCACACTGCAGTCTGTATCAAGACAAGCGATGTATGCCGACCTCCACAGGGTGTACACAGTGCCTCGTGAAGATGTACCGGGTCCACCCGATACACCGAAGCAACCATGAACAATAAACTCATTGATTATTTACAAAATATTAATCCCACCTGTCTTCGTGGGAGTTAATGCTTGATACCCCACTAAGTTCTTCATATCTTTATATACCCACCTGGACTCTCCACCTTACTCCCAGTCATCAGTGGTTCCAGACCACCCAGAGAAGATCAATTCAACACCTTTTTTTAAGGGAGAGGTCCATTACAGCCCCCCATGCTACAAAACAGTGAAGGATGGAGAGGTATGTGTGTTTGACACAGGCAGAAGCCAGCATGGTGTTGGTCTAAGCAGCATCATGCTCTCGTGATCACAGTCCTCCTTCGTCTGCCCACTCAGCGCTTCTGGTTTTGGAGAATAACTTGGCCTCTGCAGGGCAGATTATTGCAGAATAACTGTCTCTTTGTTGCAGTTTAATTCCCCCCATGACCGTGACTGTGTCCGACTCACAGACCTTTGATACCTGCTCCTTAGCAACCATGTAGAGGCGCCCGCTAGCCTTGGTGACCGAACTCCCTCCCCTTTCTTGCTCGTGCCCCCCCTTGCCACAAACAGCAGGGGCAGACTAGTAATCCTCCAGCCTAACCCCAGGTGGGCATCTTATTGGACGAGGGCTTTCCCTGTGGGGCGTCTTATTGGATGAGAGCTTTCTTAGCGCTTGGGTCTAAGCCGGCCAATGGGGAGTCTAAGATGAGGCGCTCTCTCTGGGCCGTGTCTGTGTGGGGCAATGACCCCTCATTTTCTTTTTACTGCTAAAACCCAGGGCTTAACACATGCCGGACAAAGAACACCTGTACC
The DNA here is from genome assembly GCA_016801145.1 of Umbra pygmaea. Taxonomy (NCBI): domain Eukaryota; kingdom Metazoa; phylum Chordata; class Actinopteri; order Esociformes; family Umbridae; genus Umbra; species Umbra pygmaea. Next base: position 39,643 of record JACXGM010001167.1, read on the forward strand.
CCTCAAGCCACACGTAAATAATGGACTCATAACTAAAAAGTGTCATATGGAACAACCTCTCACCGCTCAGCCCACTAGGAAACAGGCCAATCAATTCATAACAATGTCTCGCAAACATACAACCCTGAGATGATTGCGTCGAAAGTCTTTGTGGCTCTTGGAAAATGTCAAATGCCAAGGTGAAACGATACAATTCAAGATCCATAAAACGTGGTCTTCACATCTGGGCCGAGTTCTTAAAAGCCTGTAATAGCACTCTGCAGTGGAGAGCGAAACAGCCGGGACTCGAAAATTGTTAGGTCACCACGTTTATGAGCCTCGGGAAGATTACAGGATGGAGTATAACCATATAATCTGTCAAAATGACTGTATCTGCTAGTGTGGCGGCCGCTTGCCTTTGAGCTGCGGCTGGCTGGTGTGATCTGACCACCTGATGTCTGGGGGCCCCCTGACACATTCCTGAGTCAGACCCAAAGCATGCCTTAGTGGAAAGTCACATATTTGAGTCTATAAAATTACACAGAGGAATCATTACCATCACATGCCGGAATCTGTCAGCATGTCACACCGCTCACTCTGTGAAATCGCACGCGGGAGTCATCACCGTCACTTGGTCATCACTGTAGGAGACGGCACATCAGTGGCACGTCAGGTTTTATTTCAACATGCTTCCAGCAATTCTGAGGCTGATCGAGTGGCGTAAAAGGTAAGTTGAAACATTTGAAAGGGGCTAGGTGGAACATTTGGTCAGGTGGAACATTTGAACCACCTGAGAAGAAATAAATGAATGAGATAAACTGAAACATTTGAAGTATGTATTAACCATTGAACAGTCCCTCCCAATCCATTTTTCTTCTTTAAGACGTTATTGGTTAGTAATTTGTGAGGATTTGAGATGAAAGCCCTATGGTTATTTTGGAGGCGAGTTGACTGACTGATTGTTATGAGGGTAGTGACGGCCTGTGACACCCAGGGAGTATTAGACGGTGTGATGTAAGCCTGTCTGGGCTCCCTACAGGAGTCAGGTTGGCTTTAGGGCCACACACACTGGCACCCATACACACACCCTGGCTCTGAAAAGAACCATTAATGAATTGACAGACTTTTAAAAAGGAGAAGCTAAGAGCATTCTGTGTTGGTGTCGGGGGGCTATAGAAAAGCAGTGTGTGTGTGTGTGTGTGTGTGTGTGTGTGTGTGTGGGGGGGGGGGCTCTTGTAAGGTTAAGTCTGGAGTCTAAACTATGCCTGGGGACGTCCGCGCTGGGAAACAGCACCTCCTCTCAAAGGGCGTCAGACAGGTAGAGAAAGAGTCCTGCTGGGGTTTTCAGATTCTAAAACAAACACAGGGACTCACAGAGCCTCTCAACCCGCTGGACGTCCGACTAATTTAGCCCCCGAGCTGGGAGAACCGCGGGGCATAGGACTGGACAGGAATGTACGGGGCAAACAATAGCCACTTTTAAATGTCACACGCGTTCTCTCCAAAAACAATGCATGCGCAATTTGTATAACAGAGCGACCTCCCCAACACAGACATTTAACCTCCGCTTTCAGAGCGGAATGCCAAGAATCTGCCAGGCAATTGTGGGGTTCCTTTGACAGAAATCTTAGAGCAACGGTTGGGTTCTTTGATGCTTTTTCCCTGTTTATCCATGAGCGAAGGCCCCCACGAAAAGTTGGGGTGCGCCTCAAAAGCGCCACTTGTGTGGGACCCCTCTGTATGGCTGATCACAGGCTCCGTGCCATAGAGATGAAAAAGGCAGAATTAATTGCAGAAATGTGTTAAATTAAATTAAAATCAAAGACACAATGGGTGAATGTTTGAGGTTCCTCTGCTCCATATAAGTAGGGAGGTCTGGTTTTGCATGGCAACACTTTAAATGGTAGAGAAAAGAGTGACAGATTTTTTAATGAGGTTGTTACGACATGTCTGTCATAAAACAAGGATATTTCTCATTCAGGTCACAGTGTCTGGTCAAATAAATCCAAAGATAACAATCCTGTTGTTATACTGAGGCTAAATAAATCAAATGTATCACACCTACAGTACCAGGGCCTTCTCTCTCCTGCCCTGTACATTTTCTCTTTCCCTCTCTAAAGACACAGTGGCAATCCATGACTTGAGCTTCGGTGTCTTTGATCTAAGTCATATCCTGTGTTACTATTTTCCATCAAAAGATGACATTCCTGAAATCAACAAGGTGTTGTGCTCTCCTTTTGCGTTCCTGTCCCCTGCACAGAGTGGATGAGGCAGCTGCCTCGCTGACTGGTTGATGCTGCCGGTGTAACAGTGTCTTGGTTGGGAGGCACTCTCTGATGTACCAGCTGTCAAAGGGACTGCGGTCACACTAATGCACAGGGCTGGGATGGCCTGATGCTGGTAGCCTTGGAGTGGAGTGAAGCGGGGCGGATAGAGATGGCGGCATGTCTGGAGTGGTTCAAGGTGTCTTGCGTGTGCGTACGTATGCACGTGGGTTCATCTGAGATATGGCAAATAACACTGTCCCACAGAAACATAGCACCCACATAACCCTCAGTCACCGTGGCGCTTGCCAGTGTATGCGCCCTCTCCCAGACTGCTTTGTGTTTCTCAGCTGACTGCCAGACAGGAAGTCAACATGGGAGACACAGATGGGCCAGACCACTGGTGACATTAATCGTACAACAGGATGAATATTTTACTAGAACGGATATATTCAATCCAATATTACTCCAATTTTTACTTTAAACATTTCGTTTGAATCAAGATTCGGTGCAACGTGTTCATACTAAACAACGTCATGTTGTTCAAGTTCGCTAACAAGAATTAGCTCTGTAAGACGTAGTAACTAGGTCTATATACTTTGGTAACACCTGCAACTCACAAATAACCCCATCCCTCCCCAGTTTCCCCACCTCAAATTTCCATGTCATTTTGTGCCGGAAGCTCATTCATCTGTCCAGCCAGCAACGTGTCGGAAGGTTTAATTCGGCAGGTAAAGCTGGGAATTACAGCGACCTGTCAGGGCTGTATCAGGTTTAAGCCTGAGCTTTCAGAGCTAGGAATTCTCCCAGTACCCTTTGAACTTCTCAAAGCACAGGCTTTTAGAAGGAACTATGAAACAACAACTATCATTACAGCCTGGTTCCACTTTCACTGCTGTGATCTGTTATACTGACAGATGGGCTCTGATGGGAGGTCTTGGAATCCTCGGGTAGGTAAGAATCCTGCTCTTGGAAGATGAGGGTCCTAAACAGTTAACAGACTATATGATATATGGAAATGTACACTGCTCAAAATAATTAAGGGAATGCTCAAATAACAGTGGGTCTCGGTGACTGAAACATATTAAAGATCAAAATCTTTACTGTACATTGTGTAATTAGGTGAGAACAAAATGATGTAACAACAATCAATGGAAACAAAAATCACCAACAGATTGAGCGCTGGATTCAAACTCACACCAAAAATCAAAGTGAACCATAGACATCACAGGCTGTTCCAACTTGCGTGAATTTCATCAAGTCAACTCATAATGTCACTCCGTAGTGTCTGTACGCACTCCCGACAATGTCTGTGCATGCTCCTGTTGAGATGACGGATGGTGTCCTGAGGGATCTCCTCCCAGACCTCGATCAGGGCATCAATGACCTCCTGGACAGTCTGTGGCGCTGCTTGGCCCATGTCAGGTGCACCGATACATAACGTCCCAGAGGTTCTCAATTGGATTCAGGTCTGAGGAATGTGAGGGCCAGTCAATGGCATCAATGCCTTCATCATCCAGGAACTGACTACACACTCTGGCCACATGAGGCCGCGCATTGTTCTGCACCAGGAGGAACCCAGGGCCACTGCACCAGCGTATGGTCTGACAATGAGTCTGGGATTTAATCCCGGTACCTAACAGCAGTCAGGGTACCATTGGCTAGCACGTGGAGGTCTGTGCAAACCTCCAAGGACATGCCTCCCCAGACCATCCCTGACCCACTGCCAAACCCGTCTATGCTGGATGATATTGAGGGCAGCATAACCTTCACCACAGCATCTCCAAACTCTTTCACATCTGTTACCTGCTCAGTGTGAACCTGCTCTCATCTGTAAAGACGACAATTCTGGTGTTCTCTGGCGAATGCCAATCGAGCTGCATGGTGCTGGGCTGTGAGCACAGGTCCCACTAGAGGACGTCAGCAGAGTGGAAAGTGCAAAATGTGGGTACTTTATCACATTAGCGGGTAACATTTCCTAATCTACCTGCCACTCTGGTAGGTGAATTATCAAACCAATAATACTTTTTTATTTGTTATTGGGCTACTTAAAGCATTACTTGTTTCAGATTGGAGATGAATGCGTTCAACAAAAATGCGGATGCTTAGACATTAACACATTAATTGATTGGGTTTTGCGAAACTAGTCTTTGAGAACTCCAGCCTTCAGCTGCAGTACCATTAACATATAGTGCAGTACAGACAAAAACAATCTAGTTTTTTCTCCAGTATTAATTCATAGTAGGCTAGATGAAGTCAATGTAGAAAATATTATGGACAACATGTGCATAGTTACATATAAGAGAAAACATGATACGATTATAAGGTCATTTTCCGTGGTCGGAAAAGTAAACCATAGTTCGGAATGCTAAGCGCTCATTGGATAATGCTGCTGTCAGTAAAAACATGGCGGGGAGTGTTCGTTGTGTCTGAGTTTATGATTGGATAAGAGGTGTTCTCATTTTACCAGAGAAGTTTAAACGTGCATGCATGCAAATGTAACAAGAGGTTGTTCAACTTCTTTAGTGCAAACGGATTCTAATTCAAGTATCTTGCATCACCTTTATATGGTTTCTTAACATATTGTTGAATTATGTTTGGTTAAATTGCTGAAGAAGCATCTGCTTGCAATTTTGATGGGAGCTAATTAAACCAATGTATGGATTATTTTTTTAGTAATCCCCAACATGTTTTCTAAAACAGATTATAAAAAAATTACAAAGAACAAAAGAACTCAAATGTAAAACTGCCTACAGTTGGACAAACAATCTAAAAGTAGCTGACTAAAAGTAGTAGTAGGACATAATACTATACTATACTGACTAGCACAATTTGTCAATCATATGTCTTACAGACTTGTCTTCACAAAATGTCCCTTTAGTGATTTGCCTATATTAATAAAATATATTAATAATGAATTTGATGTTAATTTATATATATATATGAAAGTGGCTGGTAAAAAATCTGTGCAATTTTTGGGACAAAAAAGTTAATTTCCCACCCTGGACGTCGGGCCCTCAATGCACAGTTTGGTCAGAAACATGCACACCAGTAGCTCAGGAGGGAGGTCATTTGTAGGGCTCTGGCAGGGCTCCTCCTGATCATCCTCGCACAAAGGAGCAGAAACCGGTCCTGCTACTGGGTTGGGTCCTCATGTAATAGCCCATCTCCTGGTATCTCCTCCATGTTCTTGAGACTGTACTGGGAGACACAGCAAGCCTTCTTGCAACAGCACATATGGATGTGCCATCCTGTAGGAGCTGGACTACCTGCAGGTACCGCCTCATGCTACCAGTAGTGACAAGGACACTAGCAAAATGCTAAACTGAAGAAGTATCATTCAGGAAGGATAAGGAGATTAAAATAGTCTGTGGCCACCACCTGCAAAACCATTCAATCTTTGGGGGTTGTCTTGCTGTTGCTTCTTCAGTGCAAATGTTGTCACTTTCATTTGCACCAAGACAGGTGAAATTGATTCACAATAGCATAAGCTTCCTAACAAAGCAGATTGATATACCTGAAGTTTAACTGATTTGGTGTTATACTGTGAGGATAGCATGTTGGTAATGTTTTTGAGCAGTGTACTGTATGTTAAGTAAGAGCTATGTAAGTTCTGTTTATAGTAAGAGCCATGTAGGTTCTGTGTGTAATAAGAGCTGCATAAATTGTGTGTATTACGAGCTGTGTAAGTTCTGTTTGTATTATGAGCTGTGTAAGTTCTGTGTGTATTATGAGCTGTGTAAGTTCTGTGTGTATTATGAGCTGTGTAAGTTCTGTGTGTATTATGAGCTGTGTAAGTCTTATGTGTAGTAAGAGGTGTGTAAGTCCAGCATGTAGTAAGAATTGTGTAGATCAAGTGTGTATTAAGAGCTGTGTAAGCTCTGTGTAGGAAGAGCTATGTAAGTTCTGTTTGTGGTAAAATGAGAACTTAACCTTCTGTGTAGTGGTGTGGAAACTGTTTGTCCGTGTACATGATGTGTTGTCAGTGTCAGTCCGTGTATAAACCATGTGGTCAGTGTGTGTCCGTGTATATGCTGTGTGGTCAGTGTGTCCGGGTATGTGCTGTGTGTTCCGTTTGTGTATGTGTACAACCTGTGTGGTCAGTGTTTGTCCGTGTACGTGCTGTGTGGTTAGATGTCGTACCTTTCAACATCCCAGATCCGCAGAGGAGAGAAGTTCTCACAGCAGGCCGTGCCGGTCACAAACGAGCTGTGCAGGAGAGAACAGAGGAACAGTCAGGCAACCTGGGAAGAAGAGAGGAACGCTAAGGTATAAAAACACCGTCAAACATCTCCGGTCAGAAGACGCACCTTTATTGTTTCAGTGAGAGAGAAGAAAAGAGGAAAAACCAAAACACAGTGACTGAGTGACAGGTGGGAATTAGTAGCCTAGGTATGCATGGGGATTCATGGAGGGACCAGGGTGAAAGCAGAGGAGGGGTGGAGCTGGCTCTGTAGAGGGTGGGGTGGACCCAGGCAGAGAGGGACGGTAGGGGGGCTTCTGTTGGACTCTCCCCAGGTCTCTGGCTTAGGGCCTCCTGCAGATTTGACTGACAGGGGGAGGTCCAGCACACCCTGGGGCACAGCCCTCATTAGATTATCTTGTTTTCTTTCTATTGCAACACTTCTTCATTTAACATTTCTCCATTTGACTTCACAGTTTCGGTGTCAGCTGCTTTGTCATACGGTGGCAGGGTACCACGACGGGACCGCAAACGAAGAATGTCACGATGGAAGAGCTGGAGAGAGGTGGAGTGGTGCGGTTGACGTTTCATCCTGGTGTCTGGGTGGGTTGCCAACGCCACGCGGGTGGTGCATGCTGGCCCAGAGCCCGGGGAGAACCGAGGTGGGGGGGGGGCATAGGGAGAGATTTACTGAGGCACAGGGGCAGCTGCCAGACCCGTTAAGCGGAGAGGCCCCGTTAGCGAAGCCCCCCGTTAATTAGTGTTGGGTAAACTCATTTGGTCCAATCAGGGCTGCGGGGCCTCAGCGAGTTTGACCTCTGAACCCTGATGACACGGGACACAATAGGTTAAGGTCACACTTGCTGCTTGGCCCTTATTACTCTCCATTACTCACATTACCCACCCCTCACTGCTCTGCTGGAGGGGGGGGGATAGGGACACACTGCACAGACATACAATGAACCTCTTCTGTCCCCTCAACTGCTGGCTCGATCTAGGGTCAGACCGCTCACTGATATTATAGCTGCTAAGGTCAAAGCCTATCTCGCCTGATGTGGGACAGGTGCCCCCTTGCTGATGTCCCCGAGATGCTACCGCCACCCCATCCTCAGATTACCACACAGCGCAACCCCCCACACCCCCAGTCCACTCCCCATCATTTGGACATGTCGTTTGGGTAACCCCATCAGCTGGCTACATTATCTAAGGGCCTGTGTGGCAGGGTCATACAAACTAACCCACCTCCCGCTGGGAACGAATCCAAAGTAACACACACAAGCACAGGCGAGCCAGCATACACGTGATCACACAGATGGGGGGGGACAGAGCGGCGTGCTCGCATTCACACGCACGTACGCCCTGAGCCCCTGCTGGAAAGCCAGCCCAACAGTACCAACATTGTTAGCTCCGAATCAACACGCTGTGACCGCACAGGGCGCTCCACGCTTCGCCAAGACCGCCGCTATCCCATCCACAGCCACAGACTCAATATAAATTTCCCAACACGTAAGGGAACTAAATCCTACTTCTGAAATCAATTCAAATGAAAAAAAAATGTTAGTGTAATTTGTTCTCATTCGATAGATGTTTTCCTTGGGAATAAAAGATTATCTTTATGAAAGGCTACCTAGCTTGGTCAGCTGACAGTAAAACTAAACAAAGACTGAAAAGTCAAAAAAATGTATTTACCTTTTATGTCATGAACATCACAAGGTAAATATATGGAGCAGTATTTGAGCGTCTGGTTTCTGGCTCGGTGTCCATCCTATAGATCTGTGGCGTTGTGTTCTCTGGTGTCGCACTGCACATTCTACCATATATGTGACTTCTTCACTATAAAAGTAGACAAACTTCACGTGTAGGACATTCAGCTTACTACCTAAACAGCTGTACGACACCAAATGGGAAGAATGCTCTTCCATACTTTTTCTTCTCAGAGAGATGGGAATAAGATGGACACTGTGTGTTTCTTGACAGTATTGTGGCCTAATGCAAGATAAAGTGTTCTGCCTGAAATAAGATGTGTTGCTATCGAAAAGAAAAATATAATGTTACATTTGAACTGACTCCAACCCTTTGGCTACGGCTAAAGATGTATAGGATTGGAACCACTTTCATGAAATTCAAAGAATCCCACACAAAACCATGAAAAGAAATAATCCAAACAAAACAAGCAAGTCACCATTTCTCTAAACTAAGCCCCAGCCAATTACAGAAGAATAGGCTAAATAGCAGAGATGAACACAGACCCAAGCAGGCGCTGGGAATGTAGAGGCATGGCGAGGGACTCCAGGGGCGTTTTAGCTACGCCTCCAGCCCCCCTCCTTCTCCTTCTAGCCCAAAGAGGTTGTTAATTTGTTGCGCTTGACCCCCGGCTTTGTGCCCGCCGTGTATCTAGTTTGTAAAAAGTGCTTTTATCTGCTCTCTAAATATGTCTGAGCTCAAAGGGTTATGATGCTTTTATATCAGCCGAGAGGGGGACAATAGCGGGGTCTCCCTCTGACCCACCTCGCACACCCCTCGGCTTTCATTCATACACACCCCCCCAACCCCCCATGCCCCCCTCAGCAGAAACCCCCCCCATGGCCCTTTTGGCTTCTGTTGATGTCCTCTCTGTCTGAGGTCACCAGGACAGCACCAGAACATTCCACTCACAATCCGCTACTCTGTTCAGCCGTCTGTGACGGAACGGCCCACCACCGTGTACTGAAAACGGCATCCAGTTTCGCTGTACGAACGGCTAACTAGCAACAGCTAAACATTAACAGTGACGGCAAGTGTGAGCAAAGATAATTTCTTGGGAGAGATTACTGCGGTAGGGCAGTTGTTTGCGACGGCTCAGATCCGGTTCTCTTGAATGATCAGAGAGTCATATTCTCCATCGGAAACATAACAAACGACAGCGTCATTAAAGAGACTGGGTCACTAAAACTAACGGCCAATCCGTCTATCACTGAAAAGTGGTTTTGCCGTAATTAATGTCAATTTGAAACAGACAAAACAAGCAGAGAGGCTTTGAACAACCAAAAATGAACCCCATCAACGACAACATAGATGGTTTTTAGTGTACAGAATGCATTTAGTATGGTAAATGAAGGCGGGGCATTAAGGATCAAATGTATGTCAGGAAACAGAC
>JACXGM010001168.1:0-23334 GCA_016801145.1 Umbra pygmaea
ATCTTCCTCTTGGACCATCCATCTTCCTCTTGGACCATCCATCTTCCTCTTGGACCATCCATCTTCCTCTTGGACCATCCATCTTCCTCTTGTTTGATGGCTTGTGACCATCCACCTTCCTCTTGATCATAGTCCAGAGGTTTTCAATGGGGTTCATTTAAGCAAAACAAAATGCAATTAAAAAAACTTCTGTATTATATTTCATCATTTCAAAACAGAGCCTCGTTACTACAACATAACGTCTTTCATATTAACGTGTGCTGCATTGACACAGGATATTTCGAAATGGATACGTGTTTCTGCTTCATTTCCTTCCTTCTTTATTTTGTTAACTGCAAATGACTGCATCTTTAAGTGATATTGCAGACAATCTTATTCCGAGTGGCCAACAGTAGTGAGAGTTCAGATCAAACGCCCAAACCAGGCTTCGCAAACGCTATGCTCTACGAACTGAGCTGATTGAGCTGAAAAATGTTCCATGCTAAAGCCCGATTTTCCAATTGATTACATTGAAAAATGTATAATTGCTGACTGCTTCGTGTACCAAATACAAATCAAACGTGTGCTTCCTTCAATGTTTTAAACTCTCCACACACATCAGCCAAATTGAGGTGTTACTTAGATAATGTGTCCAGTACCCATGTCTTGACTTCTGCACTAGGGAAATGCCATGCAGGAAGGCTACCCTAGGATACCTAGTGAAATTATAAACAGAAAACAGTTAAATTACTTTTATACTACAGACATGTCATTCATCACGTCAACGTCATCAGAATAAAACCCTTGGTAATTACTGGAAAGAAGCAACTGTCTGATACATGTTTACTTGCACCACTCAGGTTCCTCAAATCATAATTAATCTGTAGCATAATAAAGTACATGCTTTCCAAAGACCAGTTAACAAGAGTATCATTTTTGTGTGTCATTTTCCGCTATGCACCTGTTCAAGGTTTTATATAGGTGTGGAACAAGGTTTTTGTTGTAATGCATCATTAATATAACCAAAACAAAAATTATCCTACCATGTCAATTTATTAAATTGTCAGTCACATAAAAAAAGGGAATGGAAATTTACTAAAACCTTGTAATTGTTAATGTACAAACATTTCTTGGATGGTTGCATAGTTTTTTACCAACGACCAATCAGAATGCTCCAACCACCTTGTGTTCTGCCTACCAAGAAAGTGACCATTAAAGCTGAATCACTTAACATCCAAGAACTGGAAATACTTCTACCTCACTTTCCCAGAAAACACGACTGTCACTTGTGTGACGTCAGTTAACCGTCAATGCCCCATGCGTTACATGTTCACGTTTATTCTCTTCTCACCACTTTCATCATTATTCAAATGTTTTGGTAACGTATGTACTACAAACACAAAAGAAAATAAGAGCTTTGCCATGCACTTCTAACCTTTTTCAGACTTTCTTAGGTTTTGACTTAATGTGTTGAATTTATCACTTCCTGTTCAGGATTAGATTCAACACGTGTCTCAACCAATGATTTCTATAACAGCAGGGCACGTCATGCAGAGCATCTCTGGTTTTTTTAATAGGGTAATCTCCTATTGTGGGAACTCATTCCACAATACAGGCTAATAGAATAAGTTCAGCTTTCACACTGTACCGTACCTTTCCTGCATCTACTATTTCACTGATGTCATCCAATGCCGGTCCATTTGGAGCAAACATTCCCCAGCGATAGTGAACTCCCTTGGATAAATGCTAGCAGCAACAAAAGGGGGAAAAAGAACAGTGTACATGGATATGCAGTTTCAGCAAACAAAGCAAAAAACCAACACACATCACCTCTAGCAGTATGTCCTACCCTCTGTCACACCCATATGCAGTTGGGGTTTTTAATATTGTGAAATTCTAAACCAAGTAAGAAAGCCTAACTCCATGTGTGTTACTCAAACTGGTTTTGTGTGTGTGTGTGTGTGTGTGTGTGTGTGTGTGTGTGTGTGTGTGTGTGTAACATTAACATTTCTGGAGAAAGATTGGACCAGAGGGGCTGGTTTATTTCCTGTGTAAACTCACAGAATACATCCGCCATTGATTCTTTTTTATGCTTTAATCCCAGCATGGCCCAGGACACGAGAAATGTCTTTCTCAGGGAAAAGATCTTTATGTACACAATTATCAGGCAACTAAATTATAAAACAATAGTTCTTCACTTTTAAAATGTAATAAATTATCAAGTATTTTAACAGTAATTACAAAAATAATATAAAACCTCACATATACAGTTGTATGCAAAGTTTAGGCACCCCTGACAATTTCCAAGATTTTCATTTATAAATAACTGGGTGTTTGGATCAGCAAATTCATTTTTATCTATCAAATAACTGAACAACATAGTAATATTACGGTAGTGAAATGAGAATCATTGGATTAACAGTAAATGTGCAATATCCATCAAAACAAAATTAGACAGGTAGCACTGATTAATTGAACACACAATTAGTAGTGTGAGCTCATTAAGCCTTGAACATCATAGACAGGTGCATCCAATCATGAGAAAAGGTATTTAAAGTGGCCAATTGTAAGTTGTTGTTCTCTTTGACTCTCCTCTAAAGAGTGGCAACATTGGGGCCTCAAAAGAACTCTCAAATGACCTGAAAACAAAGATTGTTCAACATTATGGTTTAGGAGAAGGCGTTCAACAATTCAGTGCACTTTGCAAAAGGAAAAGCTGTATGGGAAAGTGATGCAGAAGAAGCCTTTTCTGCGCACATGCCACAATCAGAGTTGCTTGAGGTATGCAAATGCACATTTGGACAAGCCAGCTTCATTTTGGAAGAAGGTCTGTGGACTGATGAAACCAAGATGGAGTTATTTGGTCATAACTAGGGGCGTTATGCTTGGCGGCAAAATAACACATTGTTCCAAGACAAACACTTGCTACCCACAGTAAAACTTGGTGGAGGTGCCATCATGCTGTGGGGCTTTGTGGCCAGTGCTGTTACTGGGAATCTTGTTAATGGATTTCACTCAATATCAGCAGATACTTGAGAATAATGTAGAGGAATCAGTCACAAAGTTAAAGTTACTCCGGGGTTGGATATTTCAACAAGACAACGACCCAAAACACTGCTCAAAATCTACTCATCTACGCATTTATGCAGAGGAACAAGTACAATGTTCTGGAATGGCCATCCCAGTCCCCAGACCTGAATATCATTGAACATCTGTGGGGTAATTTGAAGTGGGCTGTCAATACTAAGCAACCATCAAACCTAACTGAACTGGAAATGTTTTGCAAGGTGGAATCTTCCAAAATACATCCAGAATCCAGACACACATTACAGTCTATAGAAAGCGTCTAAAGGCAGTTATTTCTGCTAAAGGAGGCTCAACTAAATATTGATGTGATATTTCTGAGGTGCCCAAATTTACGCACCTGTCTAATTTCATTTTGATGCATATTGCACATTTTCTGTTAATCCAATGAACCTCATTTCACTACTGAAATATTACTGTGTCCTTCAGTTATTTGATAGATCAAAATGAAATTGCTGATCCTAACACCCAATTATTTCTAAATGAAAATAATGGAAATTGTCAGTGGTGCCTAAACGTTTGCATACGACTCTGTAACTGGTTTTGGCTTATCATATTCATTCCATTCAGTTCATTTTCCAATATGCCACACTTCTTTTAATGAGCCTCCCATCCAATTCAAGAACAAAACAGAGCCTTGTTACTATAACAGAACTTCATTCATATTAATGTGTGCTGCATGGACACAGGACATTTCGAAATGGAAACGTTTTTGTTTAATTTCCTTCCTTCTTTTGTAGAAAACTACAGTAGCAACATCACTGCACTCGTCACCAAAGAGTGACCCAACTCTTTGAACTTCAGCAGCCTTCACCTGATGCTCATTCAGGTTCTCTTTGAACCCCCGGGCCTCCCATCCATAGTTTCTTGATTTGTTCACAAACAATTTGACCTGAAGCAGCAGCCACAGCCTCTCAGGTGTTGTTCAAACGTGTGAATTGTTTATGCTCCCTGTAAATCTCACATTTAAGGGCCCACTAATTCTCTATTGGTTTAAATCAGATGAGCAAGTGTGCCAGGTCATAAGTATACTGGTTAGCCAGGCAATGGAGTGATTGATTGACAACACTCCATCGCATGCAGCCAATCAAATTTATTTTATAAAGCCCTTTTTTACATCAGCAGTTGTCACATAGGGCCCTATTTTAACGATCTAAGCTCATGGCGTGAAGCGCAAGGCGCAAGTGCGCTTTGGGCGTGTGAAAATCCAGTTTTGCTAGTTTGACAGCGGATAAAAGGGTTGTACTAAGTGTCTTCATTAATTCATGGGTGTGTTTTGGGCTTAACATGCAATAAACCAATCAGAGAATCATCTCCCATTCCCTTTAAGATCCAAGCACATTTGTACCTTTCGCGCATTGCTATTATGATGGCGGATTTGCACCACAATATTTTTATTTGTAATCTTTTGCATGTTCGTGTGCTGCTGCACTTCCCTGTGTGTGTGTATAACAAACATAGTGTGCACGCGCTGTGCATACGCCTAGGTGCATTTGACTAATTTGCTGTTAAAATAACTATGACGTGCTGCGCCATTGACTTTAGACCAGGTTTTTGTTGGTCAATGGCGCGATCACATTCCAATGCCTCAAGATAGCACTACGCCAAGAATTATCCTAAACACACCTCCCTGATAGACCAGCACTCCCATGGGGGCGCAAATATGGGCGCAGGTAAATTTGCTATTTAAACAACGTGGGCGCCTGACGGGAAATTGACAACTGCGTCGGTCTTAAACTAGCTAAGACACTTGCATTCAGACTTTGCGCTGTGTTGCGCCGGGTGCAAGATAGGGCCCAAAGTGTTTTTACAGACACCCAGCCTAGAGCCCCAAAGAGCAAGCAACAATGCGAAATTGAAGCACATGACACCAGTTCAAGTTCCTGCATATCATGTTCCTCTGGAATGCTACTGACTTCTTTTACCACGGTTTGATGAACATGTCTTCCAGAAACTGGCAGTAGGTTTAAGAATTGATTTTCAACCCATGAAAAACCAGAAGCTCTTTATTAATGATAGCAACCCACACCATTAACCCACCCCAACCATGCTGGCACCTGACTTGAACTGTGTCCATTAGTGATCTAGCCATGGGCCCACATGTCTGGTCCATCAAGAGACACTTTCATCTCTAAAGCTTTCCTGGGGGCTTCATGTATTATTCATCTTCTGCAGTTAATATGCACATTTCTTAAAGCATTTTTTTGCAACCAAGCTGATTAACAATGCTATAAGGTCCTTCGCAAAAAAAACTGCCTTTTTTATCATTTGAATATGAGATCATTTTAAGCCGCTCCAACTACAGTATATCACCTGAAAATTATTCTACTCAGTACTTTTTAAGGTAGAACAATGTGCTTGGAAATAATATATAATCAAAATACCACATAATTGTGCACACACTGTAGAGAAATGTTAGCATTTGTATTTGTGAAAAAAAAGCTGACATAGGGCAGGAAAGAGCGAGATAGAGGGGCAGACACATGGGTATTTAATGTTGCACCCAACGTGAGGTTTAAATTGATAAGACCTCTCCCACCTATTCCATATTCTAGCCACAGTCTGTCTACCTTTGCCTTCCTGCTATAGGAGAAACCTCGGTTCTGATCCACAAATTCCTCTCTACTAGGTAGAACAGTGACTCACACTACATCACCAACCTCCAGGCTGCATCACCAACCTCCAGGCTGCATCACCAACCTCCAGGCTGCATCACCAACCTCCAGGCTGCATCACCAACCTCCAGACTGCATCACTAACCTCCAGACTACATCACCACCACTTCTTATGTTTAACATTTCCAGAGTGATGATATCAACTATTGTTATAATGGTTTGTTATAATTGTTATACAAACAACTATTACAAACCCACATTAATAAAATAAAAAGTATGCCAGTATTATGTGTGGCCTTCATTACACTGAATGACTGATTCAACTTTCCTCCGCAGACTCTCACACCATGTGGTTTCCCCAGACAACCCATGTTTCATCTTAACTTTTGATTTCCAAAATTGTTTGCACTTACTTGAGACAGTGCTTTAACAGTACTACCAATTGTAAAAGCAACATTCATCATAAATTTCTATTTCACAGTCAACTTTTTATCAATTTCTTTAACAAGACAGTACCATTACAGTAGTACCAACTGTCGTACCACCCACTCGGTCTTAAGTTTCTATTTCCCAGAGTCAACCCACCTCCACATATCTTACACAAGTTAGTTTCAACCACAATAATAATTGTGATTTTTCAGGCACTGGAGAACCATGTGTTAAATTCTGACTTTTGAATAGCAGTGCTAAACTGACACTATTTCAGGACAAAAACTAATTATTTTCTCAGTGTTATATACATTTATATTATATACATTTATATTATATAATGAATATTATAATAAAGTTGAGACCTTTGGTTGTATTTGTTCAATCAGGCCCACTACCATTTATTAGGACTTAGAAGATCTGATCCCATTGTAGGTCCCATTCATGCAGAAATACATACAAAAGTCAAGTGTTAGCAGATGTTTTCCTAGCACTGTGCAAGTACTAAGGTACTTGTGGATTGTGTGGCAAGACTGGGGGCGTGCGGCAAAAAAAGGAAACTTGCTATTTGTAAAACCTCAAGAACACTGCATGTTCTGCAGTCTGCACGCCACAAACGAGATGGATGTCATTGTCACTCTGTCAAGGTGGGATGGAAAGCAAGAGGCGTACGTGACAGGGTCTTGCCTTTTAACATGGCGCACCAGATGTGTTTTGGGCAGTTGATTAGACATATACAGTTGAGGAAATGTTGCTGTGGTTACCTTGAGGGCCTTGGTCGCCAGGGTGACACCAGTCTGGAGCATACCATCAGCTAAGCCCAGCCTGTCTGTGTTCTGGAGAAAGGGGGTTACCAGGGTAATGTATTTGGCACCACACCAGGGCTTCAGCAGGTCCAGAGCCCAGCTCTCTGTGGATCCACCCACATTATCCAGAACCAGATCAAACCTAAGTTGGGTGGAGTAAAAGAGAGAAATCATTTAATTACTTTAATTAATGGGGGGGCATATTTTCCCAGACGCTAATGAGAGTTTACTGTGGCTTTAGGAGATGCCCATTCCCCTATTATAGTTAACTGACCAATGGTTAACACACGCATGCAATTCAAATTCGCCACTATGGAGGGGATAAAGGGTATCTGTGTGTGAGGGGGTCCAAGAAAATTACTGAAAAACAGAAGTGCTTGTGTTTGTGCTCACTTTTCCAGCGCACTCAGGGGAACCTCAACAGGGCCAGCAGTGTAATTCACCACATGATCCGCCCCCAACCCCCTCATGAGCCGCTCGGCATTCTGGGAGCAGGTCACTGTCACATGTGCTCCCCAAGCCTTCAGCATCTGAGGAGGAAATTGAATCAATCCTGTGACGAGGCTCGCCGATTATCTCCATTAACACAGGAGATCAGATGGAATACATTTGAATCCCCCTGATGTGCAGATTGAGGTCACGGGTGGAGTAAGGTGACGTTGGGTGACTTAAGCCCAGACTATTTATTGTTCATTTGTTGACTTAAACTGGCGACTTGGTAAGGCTTGGCCATGGTATGACAAATAATTGCTGCCATAAACAGCTAAGTCAAGTGGATGTATTCTAAGGGATGTACTCTACATTGTCACGCACAAAAACAGTCCTTATTTGGATTTTTATTACATACCACACTCACTTCTGTCTTAGTGCTGAATAATAAGATGTTTCTATGGTTACCTGTATGGAAAAGGTTCCGACTCCACCTGTACCGCCCAGGATCAGAATTCTATAGATACGAAAAAACACAGGATCTAAAACACAGCTCAAAATGGGAACTAACACATGCCTTAGTCATCTATATCAAATATTAAAACAAGTACACTCGTTCTTTTTATTGAGAGTTTAATCTATTGCTTGTGAATCCAAGCAGGCCATTGTTGTAGTCCATTTGTGAAGAAGCTGCTAAGCCCACAGAACCCTCCTCGTATCCCTAACAGCTGCTCTCATACAGACAGGCTTTTTAAGAAATAACCAAGTGAAATAATCAACTAGATCAAAGAAATCCGCAGTAGGGGTCATTTTGGTGGAAAAAAACTAACTAGATCTCAGTAGCAGGAGGTACAGTATGTGTGTTTGTGTGTGTGAGTAAGTGGGTGATTGAGTACTTGCCGTTTCTTGCCACAGTTATCCATTTTGAGGCCTCCAGTGTTGACAAGGGCTGACCAAGCTGTAGCAGCCACGTATGGTATGGCTGCCGCCTCCACGTGACTCAGACATTTGGGCTTTTTGGACACCTGACCCAGACGTAAAATGGATGCCATGATGCTTCAGACTACTGTAGGTCTTGGATATGTACATCATTCAGCAGGTAAACACAGGATTTGGTAGAAAAACATTGTCCTAGATTCAATTCTACAAACATCCCACTCAACTTCCCACTATCTGAGACTGTTGAGTCATGATTGTCAACTAAAAGCTGGGAAGTCTGTCAGCAGTTATAATTGCTCCTCATTTGGCAGCTCATCATAGAAACCCATTTAATGAGCCTGGTGTTGATGACTACGCCTCACTGGGCAACAGCATGTGGCCAAACTCTACCAAGACTCTGGATAAGAGCGTCTTTTAAATAACCTAAATGTAAAATGTACTATTTAGCCCATATTCCATACCTTGATTATAATGTTTATAAAGATTTCTAAACATTTTTGAAAGTACATTTCACACACAAAATAAAACACCAATTGCATTGGTTTAGAAAACGAACAAAGTAAAACAGATACAAATATAAGCGCAGGGAAAAGATTTATAACAGTACCTCATTTGCACTCAATACCACAAACTCAGCCAGGCTTCCCTGTTTCCATGGGGGAATAGCCGCCCACACCTGACAGGAGAAAAACAAACCTGGTATGACCCTGCAGGGGTGGTACAGACACAATGACTGTGGCATTTTATATTCTCTAGATTAGAGTTTAAACTGACAATGCATCGGCCCCGAGAGGTGGTGCAATTATCTACCATTAGTGCAGAGGCTTTACAAGGAGGCGCTCTACATTTAAGCTGCGCTGGAATTAAACAAACAAAGCACTGGGAACAAACAGACCAGACAGAGCCTCATTGTGACATTGTAAAGAGACGCGACGGAGCCACATAAACCAATACAGAATACCCACCAACACCAAAGAAAGCTCCACCCTATTCCACTCCACCGAGGGGTTAGTGTTACCTCATCCCCTTCTTTAAAGTAGACAGGTGGGACATCCAGTCCACACTCCATGATGACTCCAGAAACATCTCGGCCCAAGATCAAGGGAAACTCACTGCCTGACTGCATTAGTTTCAGGGGATCTCTCTTCATGGCCATGGAGGCAGCGCCATACCCTCCTGGAATGCAGAAACAACACAGAACCATGGCCTTCCATCGGGCAAGGAAATGGCAGAAACAACCATATGTATGTTGCATGAAAGAACAACATGACAACTACAATAGAGATTCCTTACAGACTCCCTAAGACAATAACTTTGGGTAAAAAAAAATATAGGAATGACAGTCAAAAAACAATTGCCCAGATATTATATTTCCTTATCAGCTAGCAAGTAGCCTAGCGCAGAGTTCTCAATCCGTTCCTCTGGGACCTTAGGCCGTTTCACAGTTTTGTTGTAGCCCTGACCTAGCTCATCTTATTCAAGCAGGCAAGAGCTTGATGATTAGTTGCAATGTTTATTCAGGTGTGCTAGCTCTGGGATACATCTAATATACAGTATGGCATGGCTGGGGGTCCCCCAGGAGGTTTGAGAAGCATTGGCCTAGTAGCTACAGTATCTGACCAATAACCAACAGTTTGCTAAATCAAATCCTACAAAGCTGTAGTCATTTTCCTGAGAAAGACAGTCAGCCCAAACTGCTCACTAGTAGCCCAGTTTAGTTATTGGCAAAACTAAACAGACCTGTGTTCAATTAATGACACGGCCCAGGTACCATTTATCTTTAAATCAGCTCTTTACACACACAAGAATAATCACAAAAATAGGTGACACAGGAAAGAAAATTGATCCAGAACATACTATAATTAGAACATTGAAACTACCCCAGATTGCAAGATGATCCCTGATCATGTCTAGGCCCCATTGCAATTATGAGACATCTAGGGCAAGGCATAGTGTTGTTTAGCCTAAGTGTTGAGTGGTGGGAGGAAACAGTTTAATGAGATACAATTTATCAGGTTAACCATTAATGTCTACTTTCCCTTTGTGTCTAAAAGCATTTCTTGTTGTGATCCATTATAATAACCACACATCTTTCTCTCAATCAGACCATTTTCAAACTAACAGGTTCTAAAACATCTCAAAATAATGAATGTTTTAAACCATGGGATGTCATGTTTATGCTACTGAATTGAAAAACATTCAGTTTAGCAGGATAGCAGACAGATGAGCTTCATAAAAGGTTGCAATGAATGTCTGCCCTTGGCTTTCATCAGGATTACAGATTATATTTTACTGTAACACTCAAAAGACAATTACACTGGTTTAATTTTTTTCACACTGTGGCCTGTCTGTGCACAAGCTTATGTTCAAAACTTCTGATTCGTTTATAGGAAAACTAGTATGGTGAATTGACTGGAACAAATGAAATGTATGGAACCACCATAACATCTATAAACAGGCTCTAAAGGGAATCTAAGGGGCAAACGACCACAATCCCGATCAAGCACCAACCTCTCATACTGACGTCTATCGGGTTGAGCCCTGCGGCATGAACTTTGACGATGACTTCATTTGGGTAGTTGATGATGGGGAACCCGGCATTTTTTGTGAACCGCAAGACATCATTGCTGCCGTATCTATCGATCACCCAAGCTGGCATAATTGTCATTCGGCTGCTCGAACTGTTAAATAATCTTGTCTGAGCTTTATTTACAAATGTTTCTATGCATGGTGTTCTACGGTTTAGGATAAACAACCAACGGCTGCACGCCAACTGTCTGGACGAATGCATTGTGCTCAGCTTTCTGTTGTCACGGGTACACGCGCTTACTCTTCAGTATTGTATTTTGCACGTAATTTAACACAATATGAACCCGGCTTGGCGATTACAATTAGTTATATTAGTAATAGGTCATTATTTCAGTTATAAACTTTAGATACTATTGTTATTTACAATCTGAAAGGACAGTGTTAACTTAGCTCTTGCTCTCACTGCTTCCGCCTATATCCACTGTGTACCCGGTTTCCGACGTAACGAACCAATGGGAGGGCTCTTTACTCACTCCCAATCCAATCACAAAGCATGATGTTGCTATTCTAAAAGCTCAACAAATATGTCAGCCCCCTTTCGCCGCACAAGTTGAAGGTTGCTGTAGATTTGACAGGTTGCAATTGCAGTTATAGGAAACACGAAATCATGCTGAGCTTGTCGATAAGAGAGGTGCGTTTAATCGTATTGTTAGCAGTGACTGTTTAAATGTACTCTGGCTTTTATGTAATGTACATTATGCAATCCAAGTCAATTGATATGAAGCCATTTTTGGGATAATGACATCCAGGCTTTTGTAAGGAACGTCTGTACAGTCTGAAGCAGATAGTGTTGCTTCTCATGCATACATCCAATAGATAAGTTTACTGCAATGATTTAGCTATGTTTTGGTTGGGAAAACTAGTCCTGCCTTCAACCCACTGTTAGCTAGTTAGTTATTACTCATAAAAGAGTAATGACAAACAACAGGTGAACATTGAATGGCATAAATTGACAGGCATTATTGTTTTGTTGTTATTGTGCCCAGCATAATGATCACAACATGAAAATGCTTCGATGATGAGTATTGTTATTGCAATCAGGGTTCAAAATTAGCACTGGTAAATACCAGCCAAATGCTGGTAAAATATGCAGGTGGGTGTTAGATTTTCTTTACTCACCAGCCAAAAAAACAATAGTAATCTATTGAGTGGCTGGTAAAATTTGACCATTCACTAGTCGTTTGGCTGATGGGTGAAAAAGTTAATTTTGAACCCTGATTGCAATGATAGGCTATCTATTTTATAAGGTCTCCTTGGCTCTGAGGGAGGGTAGGATCTCCCCTGTGGAATTGTGCCAAAAATGCCTGAAACGTATCAAGAAGACACACCATCTCAACGCTTATATCACTGTGACTGAGAAGCTTGCATTGAAACAGGCAGAGGAGGCAGAGATTAGGTTACGCAAAGGTATGTGGGGTATGCCTGTCTGTTTGCCTGTCTGTTTTACTATGTTTGACCGTTACACAATCAACATTTGATCTGATCTTGCCTTGTTTTCTTCCCTGCAGGTGTCTCCAAAGGTCCACTGGATGGAATTCCCTTTTCTGTGAAGGACAACTTCTGCACAGAGAACATCAAGACTACTTGTGCCTCTAAAATGCTTAAAAGTATGCTCACTAACCCATTCAAATTGTTTTTAATTTCAGTGCAGTTCATGTGCAATGATTATCAAAATATTGTACTGTCTGTCCCCCAGATTACATTCCTCCTTACAGTGCCACAGTGGTTGAGAAGCTCTTTGACCAAGGTGCTGTTCTCATGGGGAAAACAAACATGGATGAGTTTGCGATGGGGTAAGGCTACCTTCCTGATCACACATTATTTTTAACAATAGTTATGTTTTTTTAGAAACAAAATTTTAGGGAAACAAAATCCTTATGCTTAATGCAAAAATGATAATGCATCTACATCCATACATGTGGTTTCGTGAGTAGTGGTACTGTACTGGCACTCGTAACATCCCCCTCTTTATTCGCTCCAGTGCAGGCAGTACTGACAGTGCTTTTGGACCGGTCCGGAATCCCTGGAGCTACCAGGCTCCATACAGAGAGCAGTCTGAGGCTGACCCAGACAATGACTGGGTTATTACTGGAGGCAGCTCTGGAGGAAGTGCAGCTGCCGTGGCTTCTCTAACAAGCTTCTTGTGAGTCCACAGATTCTAGGCTGCATTCAAGATCCCTGGACTGTTGCAAAATGTTTTGAAATATTAAAGACATACACTTGAATATATTGGCATGTTTGCTTTATTTTAGACAGATTCCACACATTCTAGGAGGAGAGAGAGAAAATGGGACGTGTTTAGATGGGGATTGAGTCCTAATCTCACGGGTAACATACTTAGACCAACAGGCCACGGGGCCTGTCCTACTTAACACATCTTTTTATTTCAGTTCTTTGGGGTCGGATACAGGCGGCTCCACCCGTAACCCAGGAGCTCTCTGTGGTGTTGTGGCACTGAAACCCACATATGGCGTGGTGTCAAGACATGGCCTCATCCCCTTGGTCAATTCCATGGATGTCCCGGGTATTATAACCAGGCGCGTCCACGACGCAGCTACCGTCCTGGGTAGGGTTTCTTATGTGGGTCAATATTTGGAATAATAACTCACTATTCTACTTTTATGTTAGGTGTCACAGGATAACAAAAGAGACTTTGTACACAGGTGTTCTCCAAGGCCATGACGTCAAAGACTCTACAACCACAACCAATAACCAATCCACACTGACAGACCTGCCTGAGGAACTAGATCTTAAAAACATATCTGTGGGGATTCCCAAAGTAAGATCACCTTATCATCCCAATAGGATTACAATTTTGATGTTTATTCTGATGGTTTATCATTACACAATGAGTTGGTTGTTAAACATTTAAACTTGTTGAAAGCTATCTGTACTGCTTTAAATCCAGCCTGCTCCTTTGTCCTGCTGTCTATATGCAGTGTTTTTACATTTTAGTCATTTAGCCAGTGTTGGGTAAAGCTACTTTTTAGTTACATTCCAGTTACATTCCAGTTACATGTTGAGTTCACAAGTTTTGGGAAGTCCCTAAGTAAGACAAAATGTAAAAGTAAATGGAGTTCATATCTTAAAAGTAACCTATAAAACAAATAGAAATAGTAAAGAAAATATCAATCATGGTCACCAGTAAGATATGAACTCCATTTACCTGATCATTTTGTCTTAATTAGGGACTTCCCAAAAGTTGTGAACTCAGCAAGTAACTGGAATGTAACTCTACAAGCTACTTTACCCAACACTGCATTTAGCATATGCTTTTATGCAGAGCAACTCAAGGTAAGTACAGGGGACATTCCCCTGGAGCAACTTAGGCAAAGTGCCTTGCTAAAGGACATTGAAATTTGACACAGTTGGAAATTGAAACGGCAACCTTCCGATTACAAGACGGACTCCCTAACCACTGAGCCATAAAAGTATTAAATGCTCCAAAATATATATGAAAGAAAAACACAAACACATAGAAATGTTGAACTTGACACAGTCCACACTGTATTTTGAATCCATTATTAGGAGTACCATGCACCAGGTCTTTCCCAGGAGACACTAGCCCAGTGGACCCGGGTGGCCAACATGTTTGAGGAGGCAGGGGCGAAGGTGGAACAGGTCTCCCTCCCCCATACCCAGCACTCCATCGTCTGCTACCATGTCCTGTGCCACGCCGAGGTGGCATCCAACATGGCTCGCTTCGATGGCCTGGAATATGGTATGATTTTACATCTTTTATGTCTTTCTAATCGTGATTGAATTGAGTACAATGGCAATGTGAGACTACTTGTCCAGCTACCTATGCCTTTGTTTTATTGCTCATCAATGTCCTTAGATAGAGCTCAGTAAATATCAGAAAACCACACACTATGCTTTATCCTTTGCTTTATAAGCCAACACCTCCCAACCAAGTAATGTTGAGTCTACCGTTGCATGTATTGTGTAACAAAAGCCAACGATGGCCACTTGCTGTTAATATTCACAAAAAAGATTTCCAAGCTTAGTGTACACTTCATGTGATTTGTCATCATGAGCAATCTTCAGATGTTATTATTTGTAAAAAATAATTAACAGGCCATCGTAGTGAGGTTGCCAGTTCAACAGAGGCCATGTACGCCACATCACGCCACGAGGGATTCAACGATGTTGTACGCGGACGAATTCTCTCAGGGAACTACTTCCTGCTGAAACAGTAAGACAAAATCTAGACATTTTCAGTAATTAAAAGATGTCCGGTCCGAGGCATAAGCGAAGAAAGCGGCTGCTTCGGCAAATGCTGCTTAGGGCCTCCAAAAGGCTCGGGCCGGAGCTGGTTCAATTTCTACTAATGTGGCTGTGATATTTTTAGAGATGGAAGCATACATTTTGAGTATTTTGATAAAATTTTGGACAGTCACTGTTGTTTCCCTCCTATCAGGAACTACGACCACTACTTTGTTAAGGCCCAGCAGGTTCGTCGGCTGATAGCAGAGGACTTCCAGCGCGTGTTCAGCTCGGGGGTTGACCTGCTGCTCACACCCACCACACTGAGTGATGCCATGCGCTACACAGACTTTATTCAGGAAGACAACCGCACACGCAGCGCTCAGGAGGACATCTTCACGCAGCCCGTCAACATGGCAGGTAAGAACCGAGGCATTCACACCCTCCAGAATTCTGTGGAATTATGTGAATAATCTTTTCAAAGGAACTGGTGTATCGTAAACAGACAAAACGCGAAGGCAATAACCAGTTACATGTCCAATTGGTATACACATGCCAGGAAAGTGCAGATCTAATTTCTAAACTCGTTGATAGGAAATTTGGCAAAGTAGATACTGAATCGAGTGCATAAATCTATTTAAAGTAAATTTGGCTCAGCTCAACTCATGATATTACCTACAACGTGAAATATTTTATATTATATAGTTCTGAAAAAAGTTGAGTTTATTTGGAATGGTATGTGAGACAAAATTAAACTGTATGTTTATATAATGACAATGAGTTGGAAAGAAAGTCAGCAACCAGTGCATTTATTGCAGCCTCACAAGGCGTAAGCGAACTAAGTGGCTGCTTGGGGCCCCGTGGCCACCAGGGGGCCCCCAATCGAGTGCACAGGTGACTCCGCATGGTAGGAGGGGGCCCCCAAATCAAATTCTGCTTAGGGCCCCCAAAAGGCTTGGTTTTTCCCTAGCGTTTTCGCATGTACCCCTCCAACACGGCTCTCTTTTCTGCCCCAGGGCTCCCTGCTGTTTCCGTGCCAACAGCATTATCGAGCAGAGGCCTGCCCATTGGTCTGCAGCTGATAGGCCCCGCCTTCCAGGACAGGAAGCTGCTGGCGTTAGCCCAGTGGATAGAGCAGAGGGTGGGCTTTGCCCCCATCCGTTACCTTGGAGTCACCGGAGAAGGGGCAGCAGGGGTGGATTTCCGTGACAGAGAGCATATCTCTGTTGTATGAGTACAAACATTAATGCCTGGTTAATGGATGAATACTTCCTCACATGGGTGATGTTATCAAGGTCGAGGAAAAGACATAATTAGTGAACTTGGGCATCAAACACTAGCAGTAAGTTATGGAGAAGACAAGAAGAAACAGTCTGTAACATGAGACATACAGCATCCTCTGGGCTGACATAACCTGATATTTACATTACTATAACTTTTCTGTTTTAAAGTTACAGTTGTGCTCATAAGTTTACATACCCTGTCAGAAGTTGTAAGTTTATAACATTCTTTAATCAAAACATGAGTCATCAGGCAAAACACATTTATTTTATTTGTAATGAGATTTTAATAAGGCTTCACAGAATAGCACAATCATTAAACAAAACATGGCAATAAAGAAAGTAGTGAGATGTCCTCGTTCAAAAGAATGCATACCCTTAGGGCGTTCGTCCCCCGTTCCTACACTCTTGCCCTACCATCGATGTATAAAGACAACTTTTCGCAGTACTACTACAAGGAGAGTTTCGTTTGCCAACAACGTATGCTGTTTAAATGCCTTAACATTAGGTACTAGCTGCCAAAGAAACAAACTTGCCAAATAAACCTTTCCTAACGTTACCCGAACAAATTTTTCCCAACCTGTTTATAATGGAAAGCTTGCCGGGTTGTAGCTCATCTACATGAACAACAGTGAATTGTGTTTTACATGGTTACTGTTCTGAATCATTTAGCTGAGTTAAGACTTATCTCCCACTGCAAAGTACTAATGTCTGCAGAAAACACGAACAGAACACGTAGGTCACTCTTTAAACCAAAATACCGGTGTTAAGCGAAATTTAGCGCTACTGTGCCTGTCTGAAGTAATGCGCTTTCATCGAATCTTTACAGGGGAGCGGAATATTTCTCATGCACTGCATTTGAATTCAGTGCCCTGTGTTCAGTGGAGACAGGGTTGCCAGGTTAAACATACAATTCTAGCCCAATGACTACTCAAAAACAGCCCAAAATGCCTTAACTAGCCCAATTTGTTTACGTTGCCACTGAGTAAAAAATTCCAATACTTTTTTCCACTATGTACATATAAATGGGATTTTTTTTTACCCTATTCTCTCAATTTCATATACTGTCATTGACTACTCCCTCTTTCATACACACCACACAGTAGCTCCTCTCATACCTGGCACAGGCTGCACCATACAGCATAGGTCAGATTTATTTATTTAAAGGAAAATGCTGCAGCTGTGGTTGTTTAAAAATAGCCCAAAAAACCGCAACCCGCGACCAATATATTTTCTACCGCCAAATTTATTTTAAAATAGCCCAATTTGGCTAGAAAACTGCGGACATGGCAACACTGAGTGGAGAGCCTAAAGTTGTGATGTCGGCATTTCTAGATCAATAATCTAGTTAGTAAAGAGTTACTAAAAGTTAGTAATAGACACTGGCTTCACAATATAGCCTGGGGACGAGGTTACTAGAATAATAACAGCAACAATTTTTTTTTTTTAATTTAACCTTTATTTAACCAGGTAAGTTGACTAAGAACAATTTCTTATTTACAGCAATGACCTGGGAGCATTTAGGGTAAAGTGTCTTGCCCAAGGACACAATGACATTTGGCTCAGTCGAGAATTGAACTGGCAACCTTCTGACTACAAGTCTGACTCCCTACCCACTGAGCCATCTGATTGTATAAAGCCATCTGGTTGTATAAATTGTATGTAAACATTTCATGAAAAACAAAACGTCAATATTCACTTTTCCCAAGTAATGGTGTACTGGATATGGAAACATTCATGTAGTAGCAAAACTGTATTTTGCTTATGGTAGTACAGGAAAAGTTATATTATCAGCTGGTAGAATTACCTCATATCCTTGATATATGCATAGACATTATGTAAAATGGACCAAGCAACGCCATTGAAATTAATTTCTCAACTTTGCAACAGAAAGTTGTGTGGTTATGACACAATCTTTAGCCTATTTTTACAGAACGGCTGCTACAGGCCATAACGTGAGATACAAGGTAATGGAGCCTTTTATACATTGTCTATTGTTTATTACTAAAAAATATGACAAATATAGTCTTTAAATGCTTCAGATGTAAAGTGATTCGTTGTCAAAGTGATGCCAAAATGAATGGGAGTCTATGGAATGCTAACGGAAGTTGATGGCTTGTTAGCCTCAGAATCTCCCCATAGGAGCTATAATTTCCAGGTGCTGGTTTACCCCCTTGGATATATGAGACTGTATACCATTGGTTTGACAAGATGTCACTTTTTACTGCTCCAGTTGTGTTGGAAAATTGGTTTATAAAAGCATTAAGGCATTTCAGGGGTTTGTGATACTGATACATTACCAATATACCACGGTTAAGTGTTGTGTTCAGGCACTCAGTGATGCGTCATGGCTAATATCAGCTCTTAGCCATGGTATATTGGCCATATACCACAACCCCTTGTGCCTTATTGCTTATGTACAGTCCAGTTGTATGCAAAATTTTAAGCACCCCTGTCAATTTCCATGATTTTTCATTTATAAATAATTGTGTGTTTGGATCAGCAATTTCATTTGATCTATCAAATAACTTAAGGACACAGTAATATTTCAGTAGTGAAATGAGGTTTATTGGATGAACAGAAAATGTCCAATATGCATCAAAACACCCCAACAGCACTATCACATCAATATTTATTTGAGCCTCCTTTAGCAGAAATAACAGCCTCTAGATGCTTCCTATAGCCTTTAATGAGTGTCTGGATAATGGATGAAGGTATTTTGGACCATTCCTCCTTGCAAAACATCTCCAGTTCAGTTAGGTTTGATGGTTGCCAAACATTGACAGCCCACTTCAAATCACCCCACAGATTTTCAATGATATTCAGGTCTGGGGAGTGGGATGGCCAGTCCCTAAAAAACCAGACACCACCACCCTGAACGATTTCAGACGAGTGGCGCTCACATCAGTTGTCATGAAGTACCTAGAAGAATTGGTCCTCACACAATAACCTCGTGGTCCCGGACAATGTGGACCCTTTTCAATTCGCCTACCACGCCAACAGGTCAGTGGATGATGCGGTGGATGGTGTGGTGGATGATGTGGTGGATGATGCGGTGACTACAGCCTTACATCACACTTTACAACACCTGGACAGCAGCTGAATGTATGTCAGGATGCTTTTCCTGGATTACAGTTCTGCCTTTAACACCATCCGACTCCCACCTGTAACTGGATCCTAGACTTCCTGACTGACAGAATACAGGTGGTGAGGATGGGAGGACAGGTCTCTGCTGAGCTCACAGCACAGTATCACCCCAGGGCTGTTGCCTCCGCCCCAAACTCCACCCTGTACACCTATGACTGTCTCCAACCAGAACAACACCATCATCATAAAATATGCTGATGATGCCACCATCCCGGGCATCATTAAGGGGGGGTTGAGTCAGGTTACAGGAGTCTGGTAAAGGATATTCTTGTTTATCGAGAGGAGAACAACCTTATCAACATAGAAAAGACAAAGGACATATTGGATTTCTGGAAGAATCCTCCTTCTCTGCAGCCTCTCACCGGAGGTACTGAGGTGGAGAGGGCCAACAACTACAAGTTTCTGGGCCTGCATGTAACATCTGATCTGAGCTAGACCTTGAAAACAAATGTTATAGTGAAAAAGGCCCAGAAGCAGCTGTACTTCATCAGGTTGCGCAGGAAAACAGGACTGAGTTGTTGCCCTCTGACCCAGGCCTACAGAGGAGTGATAGAGAGCATCCTCACTACACGCATTTATGTCTGGTATGGAAATAAAACTTGTATGGTCATAAACACTGCAGAGAGGATTGGGACTAAACTTCCATCCATGGACACAATATACACACAGCAATGCCGAAAAAGAGCATAGAGTATCATTAGTGTCTGCTCAGACACAAACGCTGCACATACAGCCTCAAACACAGTAGAACAGATAGTATCAATACACATAAAACACGGTTCTATAACAGTTTTCCCCTGCCACAGTCAGACTGATATCAAAAATAAAATAAAACACTGAATGTTTCATTGTGATAAATGTGCAATAACCCTTACTACTTTCTTTACTGTGAAATTTCACTGTGCAATATTTGCAATATTTTTCTCTCTGACAACTGCAAAATTGTTCATACTGGTCACAGACCCATTATCCCTAGGATGGTGTTCATAACCTGTTGTCACGGTTTACGGTTGGTGTGGTGTCGAGAAAAGGACCATGGCAGGAATGCTGGTAGTTGATGATCGTTTATACACTCACCTAAAGGTTTATTAGGAACACCTGTTCAATTTCTCCTTAATGCAATGATCTACTCAACCAATCACATGGCAGTTGCTTCAATGCATTTAGGGGTGTGGTCCTGGTCAAGACAATCTCCTGAACTCCAAACTGACTGTCAGAATGGGAAAGAAAGGTAATTTAAGCAATATTGAGCGTGTTATGTTTGTTGATGCCAGACGAGCCAGTCTGAGTATTTCACAATCTGCTGTTTCAAGCTGGTAGAAGGGCAAGTTTGACTGAAATAACCACTTGTTACAACCGAGGTATGCAGCAAAGCATTTGTGAAGCCACAACATGCACAACCTTGAGGCGGATGGGCTACAAAAGCAGAAGACCCCACCGGGTACCACTCATCTCCACTACAAATAGGAAAAAGAGGCTACAGTTGAAGACTGTTGGACAGTTGAAGACTGGAAAAATGTTGCTTGGTCTGATGAGTCTCAATTTCTGTTGAGACATTCAGATGTTAGAGTCAGAATTTGGCGTAAACAGAATGAGAACATGGATCCATCATGCCTTGTTACCACTGTGCAGGCTGGTGGTGGTGTAATGGTTTGGGGGTTGTTTTCTTGGCACACTTTAGGCCCCTTAGTGCCAATTGGGCATCGTTTAAATGCCACGGCCTACCTGAGCATTGTATCTGACCATGTCAATCCCTTTATGGCCACCATGTACCCATCGTCTGACGGCTACTTCCAGCAGGATAATGCACCATGTCACAAAGCTCAAATCATTTCAAATTGGTTTCTTGAACATGACAAAGAGTTCACTGTACTAAAATGGCCCCCACAGTCACCAGATCTCAACCCAATAGAGCATCTTTGGGATGTGGAACGGGAGCTTCTCCATCAACTGCAAGAGGCTATCC
Organism: Umbra pygmaea; assembly: GCA_016801145.1. Classification (NCBI taxonomy): domain Eukaryota; kingdom Metazoa; phylum Chordata; class Actinopteri; order Esociformes; family Umbridae; genus Umbra; species Umbra pygmaea. The sequence continues at coordinate 21,470 of JACXGM010001168.1, forward strand.
TATCAATATGGGCCAACATTTCTAAAGAATGCTTTCAGCACCTTGTTGAATCAATGCCACGTAGAATTAAGGCAGTTCTGAAGTCGAAAGGGGGTCAAACGCAGTATTAGTATGGTGTTCCCAATAATCCTTTAGGTGAGTGTATGTAAAAATATGCAAAACATTTTCAATTTTTATGTGACATTTCCAGATTTTATGTACTTATCTATATTTACCTCTGGTTTACAGTTTGTATAAGTAATGTACTGAATGATGTATGAATAAGATTATTTAAATAAAATATATCGAAATACTACAGGTCCTATTTTTTTTCTTGCCTTATGTCAGTTAAGAATTAGCCTATAGTCTACAAACAATAATTAATGCTTATATGTAGGATATTGATATTACATCCATTATATCTGATGATGAGTAGGGATATAAAATGTGTGTCAATTAAATATTTGGTAATATCTGTTTGAAATGTATCTCACATTTTAATATATAATTAACATATAGGATCATATATTCTTAAATATATGTTACGGTTTTTAATATATATGGCCATATTACATTTCCGTATGGGCTGTCAACATTCTCCATTCATATTTATTGGGCATAAAGAAATTGAATGCAGCTAATATAAAATTATACTTATCTGTTTTGAGTAAATAACAAACTTCACTAGAAAACTTAAGTTAGGAAACCAGTAACCACTCTCAGCTGATATCATTTTCGTTAGAATCTTGCAGTTATTTGTCAATGTATTTTATCATTTAATTGAGGTCAGTTTTGCAGAAATTAGCACACACGACTCATAGCTGTTCCTTATTTCATCACAGATGGAAGATGTGTGATCACGGCATCAGTATTAATGATTATCTATGTCTCTGGGCAAGTGGTGACATTGATCCTACTGAGAATGTCAGGTGTGGTAATTTCATAAAGTTTACAGTTCTGTGGAGAACATATAATGAATGCAGTGTGACACTTTGATGTGGAAATGCTTTTCCACTAAATGAAAGAATACTAATAACTCAGGGACCCTGACCTTCCTCTTGTTGCCTTTTGACATTCTCTCTGCAGGACAAGTAGATTTGTGTTGAATCCTCCACTCATCGCTCAGCTTCATCCCTGTCTTTCATCCTGGCCAGGGCCGGATTATGAACCTAGCAAACGGGGCCTGGGCCCAGGGGCCTCTGACCATTAGGGGCCCTAAGCCTAAAAGGCACCCTAGAGGCCCATGAGACAATCTACTGTGAATACAAAATGTAGATAGATAGACTGTAGTGCTTGGATATGTGGACCCTTAAGCCATTCAAGTTCCCCATGACTGTATTTCTACACCTCAACCATACAGGGGGCCTTCAACAACTCATACCAGAGCCCCTCGGCTACACCTGAACCCATACCAGACCCAGTCCCCCCAGTTCAAATCTTACCAGTACTCTTTCACAAACCATACTAAGACCCCTGCTGTACAAACTATACCAGGGTCTCTCCACAACCTATACAGGGGTTTATAGCAAATGTGACAATTGGGTTTACGGTAAAATCTGGGTTAGGCATTACCAGTTAAGTTTAGGGTTATGCATTACAGCTACTTTAAATTTAAGCATAAATATGATGTTTCTGACTTTAAGGTTAGGGTATGGTTAAGAATGGAATTAGGGTAATGTGAAGGAATTAGGATTAAGAAGTTAGATTTTATATTGGTAGTAAATTGTAGCGTACCCATTTAGATAGTTAACCCTTCAAGGTCTAAAAGGCTTTAGGTCCGCCTGGCATATAGTTTACTTTTTAGCCTCTAGAAAGGTCATACTTTGACCTACAGTGAAGTGCCTTATGGTCCTGGACTCAGCAGACCCATGGCTACAACATGGATA